>JMFS01136788.1:0-12451 GCA_000699545.1 Podiceps cristatus | reverse complement strand
CCTCGCAGCGGCGTGGGTGGCGGTGCCCGGGGCGGCTCTGCGTCCCTTCTCCCTGCCAGACGAGGTGCTGAGCTTGCAGCTGCCCGCGGCGCCTCTCCTTCCCCCCAGGTGTTCGCGTGTCGGTGTCCGGTTTGTTCGTGTTTGGCACCGGGTCACCGGGCGAAGCGTGAGGTTACGTGTAGCTTCTCGCCGTCTGTGTGCGGTCTCCCGGGGCAGATCGGTAATGCCATGAACTTCCTCAAAAAGGGCCCTCGAATATCATAAAGAGTTGTGTTCGCAGAGATGTAAAGGACACGCGATACGTTTAATTCCTGGTTTAACACTGATTTTTTTTTTTTTTTTTGTTTAAGTGTTATTTCAGCGAAGAAATTCTGTAGGTAAATTTTTTTTGACATCGTGGTGTTGATGCGTCTGCTCTTGAGAGCAGACCCTTTCGGTAGGAGGTCCGAGGCTCTGGCACCGTGGGAGCGGCAGGTCCCGGGAGAGGCGCCCGGCAGGGCTGTGAGGCGAAGCCCCCCCGGCTTCGGAGGAGCCTGGTGGGGCTGTGAGGAGGCGTCTGCCGTCTTTTCCACCTGTGGATTAGTAATTTGACTAACGCGTTGTAGTTGCAAAATACTTCTGGTAATAAACTACAGGCAGGGTAATACCGTTTTGTTTGTTTGCTTTAATTTTGTTGTTATTTACGAGAGACGAGGAGTTTCATTCTTCAGTAGTCTTCATTTAGCAAGCACAAAAAAGTCATGTTGCAATTGAGCTGAAGTACAGATAGACCCGGGCACCGCCTGAGGGTACTAAACTCCTCTACTGCTTTCCTGATAACTCCTAATGACTTAGAGAAATTCACGTTACGCAGGTGAGTCTGAATGAAAAACGCTGATACGTCATGGATTTTTTTCCCGTCTTGCGCTGTTTGCCAGCTGTGCAAAGAAAAATGTTACCGAGCGCTGTAGTACTGCTTCGTTTTGAGCCCGACGGTGGCCTTGGTCTTGCAGGTGAATTGAGTGGTGAAAGTAGAGATTTTGCGTAGGTCTAGCACCGAGAGTAGGTCATTTCGCAGGGAGGAAGAGGATATTGACTTTCAAATAAGAAGGCGTATTTAAGAAACTTGTTAAAGCCCTATGAGTAAATTTATGTGACTTTGATATTAGTCACTTTATTTTCCAAAGAAGTATGGAAAAACCCTCTTATTTTTGCTATGTGATTCCTTACCCTATCATTTAAATGAAACTTATTATATTATTATTGTAGCCTGTCTTGGGGGTCATTTTGATAGTAACGCGCGACTTAAGCCTGGAGATGTGTTGTTTTTTGTGTGTGGTTGGTTTTTTTTTATTGTTCTTGTATTTTTTGCTATTTTAGATTATTTCCAGGCATATTTATGCTGTGAGGAGAATGTTACTGGGAAACAAGCCTGTAATTGGCTTCAGGAATATTCAGATAATAAGGCCTGTGGGATCTGGGGCTGTTTCTTTTCCTCCTTCTTGCCCTCCCCCTCCTGTTTATGTGGCACTAATCACAGTGATGTTCTGCTCTACAGCTACAGCTCTTGTCCACAAAACCCACCGTTGTCAGGTAGTCTGACTAATATTTACTAGAACTTAAGAAAAAAATGAAATAATGTAATGTGTTTAAAAAAAAAAAAAAAGTTAGTGTGGATGTTCTGACAGGGAGAACCCCACAACATTGTTTGAGATATTTGCTGTCTGTTATCGTCCTCCAAAAACGCGATCTAATGGTTTCTGTTTAAAAAACCCCATCATTCTAACAATTATGGGAATAAGGCACAGAAGTTCGTGCTATGTGTTTTCTGCTAGTACAGGGAACAGCACTTTTAGGCAGAGGCAGTTTGTTTTGGGTTAAGATAACATGTTTTCTTTGAAATAATTGTTGACCATGAAAGTTGTCTTTTTTTTTTTTTTAACTGCTTTTTCAAATCCCCATCTGTCATGATCAGTGTTTAGTACGCAGGTGTCCCTGCTGACCCACTGGGAAACGGTCATGCTGACTTTTGCTGTGTCAGAAATGGGGAGATTTGGATTGGAAACTAGTCCTGCATTTCTGCTAAGCAGAGCCCGCGCAGTCCGGAAGGTACTTGCCACAGTTCCCTGGCCCTTGCGTGGGCTCTAACAAGAACGCAGCTCTGGACCATTTTGTACGCGATGCGCCATTTACAGCTTTTTATTCTCAAAGTATTCATTGAGGAGCGGTTTTACAGATCAGTATGTTTCCAGCACCGGTATTCAGTGCCACGGCAAAGTCTTGAACCTGTGCTGTTGTCTTTGGGGATTTGTTCTTGTGTAATAAATGGGATAAGTCTTTGAGAAAGAAGGAGGCTTTCCTTACGCAGTCTTCGATTGAAATTTCTTGTTGATCAGCAAGATGTTCACAAGCATCACGGGACATCTTCTTCCACCTTCCTTAACTGTAACGGTAGGGTTTGCGGTCTAGACAAAAATTACATGGGTGCATCCCAGCTGGAGGATTGAATATGGCAGTTCCTGTGGGAAAAGCAGAGATGCTCTCTCCTGAACAGCAAACAGGCGGGGGTTTTGTTTGGTTTAAAGGTTGGTTGGCTCGATCCAAGAGGTTATTTAGATGAAAGAGGCTAGGTAATAGAGAGTACGTAGGGAATGTGACAGCATGTGCCAGAAGAGGAAATGCTGGAATAAATGGAAAAAGTCCAAGAGCAGCCGGGGCAGTAGGAGCAGATGGTGTGCACCCGACAGTCCCGGGTCTTGCTAAGAATGAAGCGATTGAACACAGATTCATTACACTCGGGCTCCTTAAAGGCAGCTATTCTGCTGGGCAATAGGGTACAGCAGAGGTTGTACCTATTTCACTTTCATTAAAGAAGGGATCGAAGAATGAACTCGTCCAGAGTTGTTTCGGTTCTGGAAAAATGGTTGAAGTTAGCACTAAAATTAAAAATTTCAGATGCTTCATGGGATGGAGAAGGGCATGACAGACACAGGACAGAGTGGTTTTTGTGGACTGTATAATCATACCTCCCCCATATACTGAAAGTCTTCAGCTAGCTATATAGTGTGGTTAAAGGCAGAACCATTAAGATTTTATTTAGACTTGCACAAAGTCTGTGGCAGATCTTTCACTGGGGGCTTTTAAAGTAACTCTGTAAAAAGTCTATAATCTCTTGCCTGAAAGATCTGTGCTAGGATTGTTTTTATTTTTATTTTTTACAATATTTATGTCAAAGGAGGAAGGAGAGGTCTAGTCACATGCCATGCAGTTATGTAGACTGTCAGAAATAGAACAAACTCAACAGCATCAGCCAGATTTATATTTATACGTGTTGGTCAAGTAGAAAATGGTGTTCCCTATGCTTTGGCTCATAATGAAGGGAAAAAGAACTGAATTTGTGCAAAATAAAAATAAATTTTTTAAAAAAAAATTTTTTGGAACTTACTGGGGCCACAAAAATATTGCTGAAACAAGGGTGATCCCACAGCATATTTTATAACATGGATCAATATTGATACGCCTTCTTAGGAGGGGAGAAGGCAGGCAGAGGTACGCTAGCAGTTGGGAAGAAGGGGGAGGTGACTGCATCTCGGGGCAGGAGGCACCGCTGATGGCCGTCGGTAGGTGACAACAGGTTGGCATGCTCACAAGGGCAAACTCTCTCTGGGGTTTCTGGCCTTTTCCTTGGAGGATTGGGTTGGACTATGCTCCCTGAGTGTGTTGGGGTGTCAGTGCTCCACACTAACCGCTGTGCCGCAGGTGTTGACGATGGCTGGTTCGCCTTCTCTCTTTTTGGGCAATCAGTTCGTGACCCCATTTTGAAGCTGGTTGCCAGCGAGTACAGCCTCCGCTCCCTGAGTCTGGGACCCCAAAGTGCATTCATTACAGGTGCCAAGTACCAATGGCTGATGTCTGTGTGGATTTTGGATAAAATAGAGCTTTATAGAGTCATCACCCACTCATCAGCGAAGGAGAGGTACCTTGTGCTAGTTTTAGTGTTTGTTAGCATTAGTCTGGTTCCTGAAGATTTTGTCTTAAGAAATTAGGGACCAGGATTGGACTCAAGTTTTACACTGAAACACTTCTCTCTCTCCATTAGTTTCTGACTTACTTGATTAATTCTCACTTGATTGTCTGATGGTATCTGTAATTCTCAGTTTTATAAACCTTAATCTTATTTGTGGACTTGTACTATCAGCACAGAGATCAAATTTTCTTAAGAAAACGCATTCTCTCCTCTCTAAATGGACACAATGTGTTATTTTGAGCTCTGAGGATGACAAGTACTAATTGTGTGATGCTGGAGCTGCACAGACGCTGCATTTATTTTAGCTGGGGCTCTCCTTCCAGCTCTGCGTGAATAGGGAAGACAGACCAACGATCTTGCCTTTCTTCCACAGGATTTATGAGTTAATTTGTGTTTATCATGACTTGTCTCTATATTACAACTCTACAGTTTAACCATATTTTTGTGTTCAAAACGCAAAGGTGTGAATAGATTAAAAAAAAAAAAAAAGCTAAGTTGATATTTCTTTGGAAAAATGCCACTAAGCATTGGCTTTTTTTTTTTTTTTCTTTTTAATTCCATAAGCATAAATTACTACCTGCATGATAGCTGGGGTGGGATTAAATCTGCCTCAGACAGATAGAAAAGAGCAAGAATGGTGGCAGTTAAACCACAAACTTTTTGAGTGAGGAAAGTCTGGACTTACTTTATAAAAGATAAAATTGGCTCTGTTGTACCTACCCCTTAACAAAATTTGGCATTATGCTAGTGCTGGCAATGTGATTTAGCTGACTGACTAACAGTAGGTCCTTCAAAAAGTGATGTTAGAGTGAAGTTACATCCTACTGATGACTTTGAGTCAGGAAGAAACAGAAGAGGGGTACAGCTTCATGTGAGCAGTATAGCAAGAAGAGGAAAGGAAAACTGATGATTCAGCATCAGTACTTCTGGCCACAGTCCCCCAAACTGTCATTGCCTTTCGAGAGTCACAAGCAAACTTGTGTTTATGTAAGTAGGAATGTGCAAAATCTAGATGTAAAAAATAAGTATTAGTTATTAAAAGATAATATCTAAATTATACCAAGGTATACCTGAAATTATACCAAAGTATACCTGAAACAATCTTGATGATTTATTCCATTAAAAAAAAAAAAGAGTTCCTAATACATCTTTAAACTATTGTTTATTATTGAAACTATTGTTTAATAGTCACGACTTGCAAGACTAGTAGTTTTGAGTGCCTCAGTGCTGAGATACACAGTAGAGATTTGTAGAAGCTGTTCTTTCCCAAGCGCGTTTCAAATCACACTGTAAAACCAGAGACTCCTAGGCCTGCTTGTCACAAACATTCAGTGGGATGGTCAGAATTAGCCTGGTCAAGGCCTGCAGCCTTCAGTAATTAACCCTTATAACAGCCAAGTATCAATTAAATATCTTCCAATAAAATAATTCTTTGCTGTGCCAGTGATTTAAAATAACTCGACAAGAGGGATGGAGGAAAAAGACCCAATGGGATGAAAACGAAAAGCTTTCTTCATGAGAGATTGCTGCAGTATGAAGCAGGGATGATGAACAGCAGTTTTTATTTTTATTTTAATAAGTGTTTTTGTCATGGTACTTACATAAGTGCAGTGGGTTCACCTCTTTTACTCATGCATGTGTCCACAGCAATATTCTGTCAGTATCATAATGTTTATATATATACAGATTGATTGGTTTTGTCCATAATCTGTTTTGCAAAGGAGATATTACACACAGAATTCACCTACTTTGGGGGGTGAATCTAGCACAGACACCCCCCACAAAAGAGGGTTGGTGTAAACTCTGAAAGCATGAATTTAACTGAGCTGAAAAACATAGCTGAGAGATTCATGAGAGATGGAACAAGCATTTCTGTGACAAGGAATCAGGATAAATAACCTATTTAAATTTAAAATATTATGAATGAAGAAATACGTTTGATATAATATTTGTAAGCAAGATTCTTTGATGTATTAACATCTAAACATACTGACAGTATGGTAAAATAAAACACTAATGAGCAATATGTGCTAGTTCAACTTTTGAAGAAAGTTAAACAGTTGAACAGCAGAGTTAGTAGATAATTAACTAGAAAACGTTGCTGGAGTAGAAAACCAACTGTGGAAAATAGTAATTTCCTTTTTCTGAACAAAGGGAATATTTTCTTTTTCCAGTGTATTCAGGAGCATTATGTGGTGACCACCACATAAAATTGAGAACTCTGTGGGGAAGAACTCCCCCGCCGCCCCACCCCAGTTTAGATAGGGTGATGAGGTGGAAGGATGTGGTTGGATGAAATCCATTAGTTTTGTGATCCAGTAGGACATAGTGGCCAGAAATAATCAGCAAAATCACTAACTGCAAATTATTTAGTTTATTTACCAAAGTGTTTAAAAGACAAAACATGTTTTCATAAACTTCCAGATGTTTGTATATATAAGAAATGTGTGTTGTCCTTTTCTAGCAGATGAAGATGGTCTGTGTATTTTTAAATTAATTCCAGTTTTCATCTAAATTTAACTTTGCATATATCACATGTACCTACACAAGCAGGTGTATCTCTTATTAAAGATGATAATGGAGCAAATTTCTCTCAGAATAAAAATTAAGACGTGTATTAAGCTATGTTGTTGCTTAAGTATGTTTTAAAATATTACTTGTTGGGTAAAACCAAAAATGTTACCATATTAATTTGAAAAAAAATTAGAAGTCTTGTTTTAATGATGACCAACTGATGAGACAGATCTTTATCTAGAAAAATATGAAATTAGGGTTTTATCACTTTGGACTGAAAGAATGTTTTAAATAGCGTATTTCTCCCATGCAGTTTCTCCCATGCCTTGCAAATAGGAAGGCTAAGATGCTTTGTGCTGCCAGTTGTTTTAGACGGGGTGGTACGTTTGTAGAGGAATGTTGAAGAAGCCGTCTCTGACAAGTGTTATCACTCCGTGCAGAACATGCCTGCTTTGTGCCGCGGGCTCTCTCCGGTTGAGACTAGGCCTGCTTAAAACTACCCCAAGGTCCAAGGAAAGGGACCTGGGAGTCCTGGTGGGCAGCAAGCTGTCCGTGAGCCGGCAGTGTGCCCTTGCAGCCAAAAAGGCCAGCGTTATCCTGGGGTGCATCAAGAAAAGTGTGGCCAGCACGTCGAGGGAGGTTATCCTCCTGCCCTGTGAGGTCCCATCTGGAGTGCTGTTCCAGTTCTGGGCTCCCCAGTCAAAGGGATGCAGGGAGCCACTGGAGAGAGTCCAGCGGAGGGCTACTAAGGTAATGAGGAGACTGGAACATCTCTCTTACGAGGACAGGCTGAGAGACCTGGGCCTGTTTAGCCTGGAGAAGAGAAGACTGAGAGGGGATCTCATTCTTGCTTATTGGTATCTCAAGGGTGGCTGTCAAGAGGGTGCGATCAAACTTTTCAGTGGTGCCCAGCGACAGGACAAGGGGCAACGGGCACAAGCTGGAACATCGGAGGTTCTGTCTCAATATGAGGAAAGACATCTTCACTGTGAGGGTGACCGAGCACGGGCCCAGAGAGGTGTGGGGTCTCCTTCTCTAGAGATATTCAAACCCCGCCTGGACGTGTTCCTGTGCCACCTGCTCTGGGTGACCCTGCTCTAGCAGGGGGCTGGACTGGATGGTCTCTAGATGACCATTCTGTGATTCTGTGGTTACATACTGCCTCTTAAATTGTTGTTGTACCTGAGTGAGTCATTTGGTGGCCTTCTTAATGAATATAAATTACTGAGCAGAGCTGCAAGAGTGCCCCACTTACAGCATCATGATTAAAAAAAAAAAAAAAAAAAGTCTTGAGAAACTTTAGTTAGCTGACTACCAAAGAGCATCTTCATTGTTTTCTTCTGCTTTATTTTTGATCTCTGTAGGTTTTTTTTCTGCCCTGAGTGGTCTTCACCCATCCAAAAAAAGCTGCAAATGGTTCTTCCAGTATCTTACCCTTGCATCTGCATAGTCCTGAAATCTGAATGTCTGCCTTGGTTGGTCCTCTTCTCTGACAGGAGGTGATGGGGAGCTACTCCTTTGAGCAGGGCCATACCTGAAACGCTGGATTCAGACCTTGTAATTCCCACTGCCTTGGTGGCACTGAAAATTTAGAGTTGGCTAATGGGAAACTCTTGGCTGAGTTTGAATTTAAGCTGTCTGAACATGGCCCGTGGTGTCTGCTCACTCACTGCAGTATGAGTCATGAAGCTGAATTCTACTTTCAATAGCAAATGTCTGTAGCATTACTTTATTATTATTATTATTGTAATAAATTTCAAGTGTTTTTGGCATGAGCCTTTCAAGTTAATTTACTTTTTTTTTTTTTTTAAATCCTTCTTAAAGTCTCTCTTTTCACACCAAGAAACACTAGATCAGCTTTGGCATAGGTAACATTTCATGCATTATTTTCTTCTGGCATAATTTACACAATGATGTCCTATGGAAGCCAAGATGATGGTGTTTCAGAATAAAACAATGAGTCTAATAATTTGCAAAACAGGATGACTGCTATGGGCTAACAAATACAGTCAGAATTATTTTGTTACCAACAGTAACAGCAGTAGAGCAGTAAAAGGTGAAGTACTTGGAGGTTTCAAATGCCAAAAATAAAAATAAATGGGGAGGGAGGCAAACCCAACTCAATAGTGTGATTTATCATTTTTTTTTCCCCCTTTCTCTTCTCTTTGAATAATTGCTGCCTTTGTAAGAACACCTGTATGTTTTAATAGGCATAGGCTACCTTTCGTTTACTATGTACAGATAGAAATGCAAATAGAAGTCATGATATAAAATGTGCTATAAAATGCTGCTGTACTGTGCACGGCCATTGGAGATGATGTAGTCTTTGACTCTGATGTTGCTGCTTTGGAGCCCTGTGCTCTTTAGCTCAATTGAGGACGAATTCTTGGTTTAGATGCAAACAAGTAGGTTCTCACTGGCTAAATGATGCATTTCAACACATATGTGCAAGCACATTGGGTGAAATGGTGATAATTTTAGAGGTTTGTATGGTGATGTGGAAGAGAAAAAAAATGAAGCTGCTTTTCCAAGTGTTGTGTTGATTCAGACTAGAGGTAAATGGGGTGTGAGATCAAGGAAGGGCAGGAAGTGTCCTCTGCACACACCCTACACAATGGAGTGAGCTACAGTGGTACACCTTCAGTTGAGTCTTTTGACAACTCTTCAGTCTCATAAAAATAATCCATAACTCTCAACTAAAGAAGGATTTTAATTTGTGATGTTGATTAAGATAACTGCGCAACTGTAGATGAAAATGTTTTGGGTGTTTGCTGCATTGCCTTTAAAAGTACCTGCTGTAGTTGTAAGCGCTAGGGAAACGAACTTGGGAAATGTGCCAAATGTGATAAAATAGGATGGGTGCAGGGAGCATTTTGCGGGTAGTGAGTCTAGAAAATCATGTCACAGTAACTACTGAAGAAAGAAGCTCATTTTAATAAGTATTTTGATGAAAGGAGAGGTAAGTCTATAAGAGATTTCTGTTTGTGGCAAAAATGCATCTTATGTCACAGAATCTCTGTTTTTTTCTGTATTGGTAAGGCCTGTGTTAGTAGGTTTGTCTGCAAAGTGGAACAAAACCCAGAATTACATTTTTATGGGAAATGTCAGAATTTCTCCTGGTCTTCCAGGGCAAAGTAAACTAAGAGAAACATTTACAAGAATAGTTGATTTGGAAATGTTTAAAACCCTGTAATGTATTGAACTAAATCAAAACACTTTGCTTTGAACTGCTTAGGTGTTAAAGCACTGTGACAAATTTTGGAAGAGAGGTCGTTCATGTACATCATCCTGTGTTCCTTTCCCTTGGTTAGACTAATTCTGCTCTTAAACATAGCAGTGATGGTGGCCAAGCAGCCTGTTCAGAAGGGAGACTGTGGTGCCTCAGAAATGTCATCTGCTGAGGAACCACAAGGGTGTGGAACATCAAATCAACAGCTTCCACGAGACTCTACGGTACCTTTGTATTAAGGCAACCTGGAACGAAATACTTCATTTCCTGGCAGAAATTTGAAAGGCTCATTGGAATCTGAGTGGTGGTGGTGTTTTTCTGGGAAAAGCTCAAGATTTTGCAGTATTTTCAAATAGCCTAGTTTGAGATGGTTAGATCTGGTGGCTTGTCTGGGGAGGATTTGTCAGGTTTTCTGTATGTGTTCTTCATCACTTCTTGGATATTAACTGTTGTGATTTTTAGCAACTTACTTGAAACACCTTCTGCCACTGCTTTCAGAATGTCCCATCTGTCTTTGTCTTGTTTGTTTTTGTTTTGGTGGTTTTTGGTTTTGTTTTGTTTTGTGTTTTTTTTCCTTCTGTTGATACTATTTTAAGTATAAAAGGTGGAAGACTGGGAGGCACCGAGTGTCAGATCTGCTATGCAGAGTTGTCCATAATTGAGTCTCATTCTGAGAAGTGAGAAGCAAGAAGTTTAACTCTCTCTGAAGAATGAGTTTTTCTGTCATTGTTGAAGTTGTGGAAGACCTAGATAATTGTAGCTGCTAGAAATATTTTCCTATTTAGCTATGTGGACATGGCCTGTATGTCCTGGCTGTCTACACTTCTGTAAACTCTGAATTCAGTATTAATGGTAAAAAGAGGTCCTGAAAATTTTCCTCTGGAGCCAAAATACAGTAATTCCCTTCTTAAACAGAGTAAGAGGAAGAAACTGAATACAAGGCTATTCCAAAGTGAGAATGTGTTTCTGTAGATCATTGTTGGCTGACTCTAGGTTACTGGCCTGGTTCCAGAGACTGGAGAAGCAGCTTGAAAGAGTCAGTCAGGTGGCCAGTGTGTGTATTGGGGGATATCTGGTTTGGGAGATCAGAAGGCAAAAAATAAATAAATCGTGATTATGTTGTTAACTGCTGTTCCCTGTTGTTGAGTAATAAAAGGCAGGAACCAGGAAGCTGCTTGTTTCTGTTTTTTATTAGATGCTTTAGATACCATGGTAATGAGCAGGTTATAAATTTAAATGTCTGCTGCAGATAGAAGGTGAAACAGGCTGGAACCTGGTAACCTTTAAAAAGGGATAGAGTAAGGTTTAAAATTATGCTGATGTCTGAAGGTTCCTGAAGAGTCCTTGAGTAGTCTCATGAAAAGCCTGTCAACAGCACAAGAAAACCCCAACCCAAAACAAATCACCCCCAAAACCTCCCCAAAATCAAGAACAACAACTTACAGAGCCAAAATGTTATCTTGTTTCTAGGTTCAGTTTCTCGTGAGATGCCACTGAAGTTAGAAATAAGGAGAACCTCAGCTTTCTGTTTTCTACACCTGGTATGTGACGGAGGTGTACCACTAACATATAGTAAGCTTGGGGATTTTTGCACTTGTATTGTGTCCTGCTGCTACCCACACTTAACCGGACTTCTTAAAAAACATTGCTGCATTATTATTCTGGAGATATAGTATACTTATAAAATAATACAGCTGTGAAGTCATGCCTGTCAAAACATATTTTGAGTGTTGCAAGAGGAAGGAACCAGGGTAGGAGCCTGGGGGTGACGATGTTACGGCACCTGGTACCTCACAGCGTGACAGGTCCCGGGGTCACTGGCCAGAGCAAATACTGTTTCAGGACAAGAGTGAACAGCACTGCGCGGTGCTGATGTTGGCAGGAAAATAATTCTTGATGTTATTCACATCGAGTTATCAGTTGCCTATTTTCCTCTCTTTCTCTTTCCTCCCATCCCAAGCTGTATCATAGTAATTATATATTCTTTTTGATCTAATCTAAATCAGGACTGTCCTTGAGGAGGATATTTTCTGAAGGAATATTTCTTCTTAGGAAATACTCATTAACCATTTTTAGAGATTGCATTATTTACCATGCATATATTTGATTGCAGGGGAAGTGTGCAAGAGGTAAGACTTTGAGTTGAGTCTAGCAAGGTGCTTTATTTCACTATGACTACTGAATTGAAGGCCTACAAGAAGATAGGGTACACTGGAATTGGGGTGAAGGTCTTCTCTTCAGATACTGAAGGATAGGTCTTAAATACCTCTGAGTAGGGGAGACATCCAAAAGGGCAAAAGTATTATTTTAGTATTATTATTATTATTATTTTCCATGTTCATGATTCCCTTCTTTATGGGGAATGCTGTGACTGGGTAGTGCCTTGAATATATGGTTCCAGGACTGTCCAGTGGTCATACTGGCATTTGCTCAAAATGGCATTCTGTGGTTTCCACAGCACTGTCTAGTGAGTGGCATGATTCGTCTGCAGCTCCACAGAACACGGAGGAGTACTTGGTTGGTTTGGAGCAGTGAAATTATTTGGGCAAACTCTAAATGCTTGACACTTTGCTTCCTGATGGCTATTGTGAGCAAGGTGCATCTTGAAAGTGAAGTTGTACAGCAGTTTTCATTTGTAGAAGAGCATTAAGCCATTTCAAAACCAGTTCACCATAGAATCATAGAATGGTCTAGGTTGGAAG
>KL289413.1:37093-57896 GCA_000699545.1 Podiceps cristatus | reverse complement strand
GAAAACTAGCTCTGTCCTGGCTGAAATCAGGGCACTGTAGGAGACAAAAACACAGGTTTTGAAGGTGGGTTCAAGGGTAAAGAGTTCAAGACCTGCTTCTTCTCATGGTGGAGTCAGTTACTGTGCTCTCTGTAATGTGGTATAGTTTCCTCACTGAGTATAGGAAAAGTTCAGGCTGCTATAGCAACACAGGTAGTATTCAGTTCCAGTTACTGCACATGTAACAAGCTGAAATCTGAAGCTTTTCAGCCCAAAACACATAGCTCCTTACATTGCTTGGCACATTACAGTCCTTCTGACCTTACCAGCCCCTGCAGTCCCTTTGGTGAGTATGTCTGCATTTTTCTTTCCTTTTCTTCCAGCTAAAAACAATTGAAAATATTTGGCACTTCCTCCTCTGTGGTGAGAATTTGGCCAGAGTCTCTCTGGGAATAACTATCAGACACTTGCAAAAGAGTCCAACCTCTCTGAGCCTGCCTGTGAGCCAAAGCTTTTATCAGGGAAAGTTTAATTCTCTGTAGCTCTGCCGTGACTCCTTTTCCCTCTAGTTGCCTGTACTGGGCTAGATGGTGTGATTTAGGATTGACGCCTGTGACAGTCGGGGTGAAGGCATCTTCCCTGAGGGAGGTAGGCAGGGGACAGCCTGGGTACGCTTTGTATTCACACACGGAAAGGATATCCTGGAGATACACAGCCAGGAGCTTGGAAGAGGAAAGGTGCCTTCATCTCTGTGCTCCCAGCTACCAAGGAGAATGACTGCCACCCTGCTGGGGATGCGTGGGTCGCCTGCCCCTTCTTCCCCAGACTTCATCTCCCCCTTCCCCAAAACTCATCTTCAAAGTCCTTTGTCCAGTTGCGCAGAGAAAGCCGTAAATCTGTACCCTTGTTTAGTGTGGCATGTACTCTGCCTTTAATCCAATTTCCCTTCTGTTTGTTCTCTGTACAGCCTCATTTGGCCTGACAGCTATTTAATAAACCTATTTGCTTTTCTTTGACATGAGGCAGAAGTGGTGGGTGTTGAAGAGCCATAAGGCCCTAGCGGACAATGAAACCCTTTCCCACTCAACACTCTTCCAGCTCAGCACAGATAAATCGTGTAGAACTGGGAAATTAACCCATCCTATCTTTAAAAAAAAAAAAAAAAAAAAAAGGCAGCATTCACAGGCTGGTCCACAATTGACTCAAGTTGGTTGCTTCCTCCTCCTACATGAGAAATCTCCTCTCTGTTGGTGCGGATCAATAAGGCTGTAAGATGTTTGAAGATGATCATTTATACACCTTTTGGCTCTGTCACCTACAAGAAAGCAAGCCATCCAGGATCACTTCCATTTAAAAAAAAACATCCCACCTAATGTATGAAGGAACAAAATTACTCTGAGAAGTTTAGAGAGACTAACCTAGGAAGATATATTACAAAATGTCCAGCTTAGAAACCTTTCCATTTGGTTTTCATGCACCGTTTGTGTGCACACCTTTCTCTGCACACTGCTCCCTCACAGTAACGTTAGCATGTGGAGCACTGCAGCAGGTATCTTTCATGCAGACTCAATTTGCATGCGCATCCTCCCCTCAGGGAAGGGAGGAGAAAAGGTAGTTGGAACTTCTATGGCACAGCTGGAAGACACACAGACTCTGCAGTGGTGAAGATGATAAAGATTAATATTTAGCTATATAGTTATGTTTAGAAATGAGAAAGATTTTTCTTTTGCTGAACTTAAAAAAGAATAAACACAGCAAAAGTTTTAGTTTACTAGCACTCTGCATATTAACTGAAGCTTTCTTGGTCTTTATCTCTCTTAATGATCTGGCATATATCTACGTATGAAGTTCAAATGCCAACCACCTTAATTCCAGGGTAACGGAAGAAAAAAGAAAAACAAGCAAACAAAAGAGATTTTAGTGGGTTTTTTTGTTCAAATCTTGAATATTATGTGGACTTACTGATGAGCATGTAACAGATTAAACAAGTAGAATATTCCCTACCAATTACTGTAGCTATTTCAAACTGGCTAGCTTTTCATAAGTGGACTTCTGTATTGTTGACTGTAGACTTTCATTTTGGAGCAGGCCTTTACTGAGTCTGATGCTGTATAGTGACACAGTTAATAGCAGGTCTTTCCCAGAGAAGAAATACAGAACAGCCACAAGGAACTATTCATCTGATAACCCAACCTGAAACAAATATATGTTGTGGTCATGAGGTTATTAGCAATCTGAGTGATGCATGGACTGAGTTACCATTCTCCTTTTTTGTTCTTTATACATTGCATCAATTCTGATAAGCAATGAGCAAATTAAATATCCCTTCCCCATGTCTCTTTAAACTAACACGGCAGGTATTTTGATTCTTTTGACCTTTCCTTCAAAGCCACATTTTCTAGTCTCTGCTTACTCCCTCTCTGCCTTCTTCTGGACTCCCCGGTCCACCTCTCTTCTTGCAGCAGACCACTAGACCCCACATGGATTGCTGCTGGGGTTGTAGAGGAATGTGATGGTCCAGAAAGAGGAAGGTGCCCTAGGAAAAGAGGATGTATGTGGAAGGGTCTAGAGACAGAAGATGGTTTTAAAAGAATGACTTTCAGCCCTGCTTTCCCCATCATAGGTCCCTTTTCTCCTTTCCTCAATCTGTTTTGTAACTGTAAATGTGTTTTGCCTGCACAGCTGAGAAATCTTTACTTCTGCCTGAAGTACTGCACATGGTACCTAATGCCGTACTCCAGTGGAGCACTATCAGGGGTAGAGAGGGCACAGTGATGTGCCAAACAGTCTACAGAGGCATGTGTTGCTCAGTCGTGGTCAGCTCTAAGCCCTACCTCCTTCCCCATCAGGCTGCCCCAGCAGCTGCTTCCCAACCTGAATTTGCAACTTTTGGTCTTCCCGAGAGCAATGTAAATTGCCCCATTGAGATGTCATAACATCCCTATCAATTTCAAGAAAAAATATTATTTTTAAGAGTTAAAAATATTATAATCGTACTTGGCAAATGATACCAAGAGATTGCTGCTGTTCAAAGCAGTGCCAATACTCTTCAATGGGATCATCTCCGACACTTACTTTTTAGAACTATTCTGAGTCCTAGGGAGGATTTGAAAAAAACACCTGAGAAGTATTCATTTCCAAATCCACAACTACAACGACTCCAGGACACCGTTTTTTCTTTGAAGTTGCTGCCTCGCTTCATTTTTATTGCAAAGGAGGAAGGTCAGCACCAGCAGGAAGAGGTAACGCTGCTCCCTGATGTCATGTAGGAGCTATATCAGCTGTGGCAGCACCTATCCACAGTGAAAGGCCAAGTGGCAAGCTGAAATATGTTAGAGAAAAGACTTGCTGGCAGATTGATGGAGAACGCTGACATATTTCTGTAAACCACAATACAAAGGGAGTTAATCAAGATCAGGAGGAATGTCCATCTTCTTGAGAAGTCATTTCCCACCTCAATTAGCTGGTAGTTTAGGCAAACATACACAATGGTTAGCCTCCATCAGTCTGAGTGATGCTTTCTTTAGCAACTCTTACGCTCCTGCCTTCGCTGAGTGTCTCTGTGATGGTGCTGCCAGCAACTGGTAGACTTTGTCAGCAAGCCAATAAATCTTTATTGACAGACTTAGCTTCATGTTTGGCTCAAATAATGTCCCTTCTTGAGGCAGAGAGGAAGAGGAGGAAATATCCAGGCCCAGCATGCACAATGTCTGTCAGAGGGTTGGCAGAAATTTAATTTCTCTTTGTTATGTTGATTGTCACGTTTTACGAGGGAGTCTGTGCATGTCTCTCTTGCTGGATTGGTCTCATTTGTGATGTATTTTTTTCTCCCCCTGTTTGTATACTTGTTTGGTGTTTCCTCTCCTGGAGTGACAAACGTCCTAATTCTCCACTGAAGCCTATGCGAGGTCTTTGAAGAAAAGCAACATCTTGTACAAAACGATGGCAAAAAATCCCTAAAACTAGCGATCAAGAGGGGAAAATGAGCCTTCGGGCTTGTAAGCCTAAACAAAGGCAGGCAATAAACATGTGGTAGAAAGGGATGATTTTTTTTTAACCTTCTTACTGTAGTCTCTGATATTATCCAGTATAGGTTACAGCCCTTTTGTTTTTCACTCTGGATTTGGCAGACCTCTGCTCCCAGGCTGCAGTAACGTGTTTTTTCCACTGTCTGTTCTCCAGTTTTTGGTATCCCTCGGCATAATGAAACTCTGTGGATTTTATTCCTGCCTGACAAATACCCTGTTATTGTTTTGGACCACACTGGAGGCTCTTTACAGTGAAAGCTCTCAGTAGTAGCTTGCGATACACTGACAAATTAAAGTAGCGTGTCTCCAGGCCTAGTTTCTTTACCTTGTAAAGAGTAAATTGAACTTTTTGGTTTGTTTTGTTTTCTTCCCTTGGATCACCCTGTGATGTTCCAGAAATGAAACAAGAGCAAAATCATATCTTTTTCTTCCTTGTGCATCCATAATGAGAATTCATCTAGCTGTGCTAGGTTGGATACTCCGGGTAAATGTGACAGCTAGGCATGAATGCTGAACTGGGTGCCAGCAGCAGGCACTGAGGCTGATCCACTGATCCACCTGTGTAGAAGGGGTAGTCTGAATTGCTCTTATCACCCTAGGAGAACTGAGATGCTTTAATAGTCCTAGGTCTAACTCAGATAGCTATGGTAAGCAGCCTGCCCAAATAACCTACACAAGTATTTTTTTTTAATTGATAGTCATCAAATTAGGAACTGTAGAAAGTGGTATGAATTCAGTCAAAAGCTTCCTATATTTTCAGCTATTTCATCATCGAGTATAGGATAGGAATTAGTAAAATCTCCGTGGTGGAAAACTAGATAACATGTTGTCCTGGTTTCAGCCAGGATGGAGCTAGTCTGTTATAGGAGGCACTGGTGCTAATTTCTTCTCTGTGCACCACTGGGCAATGTTGCACAAGAACAACATCAAGGTATTGCAAGGAACAAGTGCTTTGCAAATGGGGCTGTAGAAAAACGCTGCTGTGGCTGTGACGGTACAATGTCTGACCTTGTGACATGGATGTTTCTACAAGGGATGTCCTTGTGCGTGTGTGTGGCTCCATTGGGTATCTGGAGGAGCAAAGGGGCAAAAAAATCTCTTCCATCCTGCACGGAGTGCCTTTTTGGTTGCAGACCATAAAACAGGAATACCATGTTCTTGTGTTGGGCCCTTCTGAACGATGGATTTACAACCCTGTGCTGAGCTTTCTTGGTAGCACTGAGAACATTTTGGCCAGGTCAGTGCTCCTGTTGCGGCTGACAGACACAGGGGTCATGGAGGTGGTCTCACAGTGAGCAATTCAGCCGTAGCGGTGCCTCATTAATTGCCATTGCTAAATAGGATCGGGGGCCCAGGAGTCTGCAGGGTTGGCTCTTCCCTTCTTTGCGCCATACGGGTCAGGAGCCACTTCACTGAAGTTACTGGTGACACCGACATAACAGTTGTCCTGAAGGAAAATCGGGTCTCAAGTTTATTTCTCCTTAATGAATTCTTGATTGCTAGGTCAGGGAATGTTTTCCGCCCCCAGCGCCGGGGTGGCGCGCGGCAGAGGGAACGTGCCTCTCCGTCTGCCCATCCACCCGAGGGAAGACACCAAAAACACCAAATTAATTCTGCCCGCCTGGAAGAGCAGCTCACTGCCAATGAGATTAAAATATCACTGGCACTAGATGTTAGTTCCAAACATATTTCTTTTCTGTCAGCAAAATATTCCCCTCTTGCCCTCTCTTATCTCACAGCTTCTCCTCGTTCCAGCCCCAGCGCCTTGTTACTGCTGGGAGCACAGCAGCCCTGGCCAAGCCACCTCCGTGTCCCCCCATCCCGCCTCTGCCCCCCTTTTGGAGGTCTTGGTGCTAATTAGAAGCGTTATCACTTCTTGAAGGAGCAGTGTGGGGCTGCAAATCATCTGGCACGCCATGGGGTGAAGCTGCGGGGCTGCAGTGGGTGCCAGCTGCAGAGGATGCTGGCAGTGACCCGCGGCGCCTGCGCGGTGGGAGAAACCCAGTCTGGGGCTGCAAGGCCGTGTGGAAACCATGTGAAAATCAGAATAAGCTCCTTTTCTGCTCCCTTTGTGGGCTAGAGGCAGGACAGCTATTTTCTAGTACCCATCAAGAGTCTCTCGTGCTTGGCGCTGCATGAGCCCAACACGATCAGGTTTTGGGGACTAGCTCTGTGCATCAGCAGGACAAGATTGTCACAGTAGCTTGCAGGAAGAGGAGCTTGGCTGACAGGTGTTTGATTTGTGTTGGCAAGAAGTGGAAGATATCAATGCTTTCATGAAACAGAAGAGACTGCAGTGCACGGGGCAGCTTGAAAACACAGGCCTTGGACTCCAGAGATAGTTTGAACTGGGAATTAAACTTTTGAAATCCTTTTTT
Source organism: Podiceps cristatus (assembly GCA_000699545.1). Taxonomy (NCBI): domain Eukaryota; kingdom Metazoa; phylum Chordata; class Aves; order Podicipediformes; family Podicipedidae; genus Podiceps; species Podiceps cristatus. The sequence goes on along the minus strand of KL289413.1, from coordinate 51,511 downwards.
CCCCTTCAGCCATTTCCTCGTTAACACGTTGACCCCAAAACACTGGCAATACTCGAAAGGGTTGGCACAGCAGCACTCAAACACAGAACTATTATTTCAAATTTATGCCTTAGAGCAGCAAAGATTCAGCTAAGCCTTTGAAGCATCACGTTTTCTCAAATCTCTTTCTTCTGTTGGGAGGCTCTTTGGTGGGAGGCACAACGGGGATGGCTCACTTAGATGCCGAGAGGGGCTGATGCAACGTTGCAGTTGGCAGAGTTTCTGCTGTAAAAGAAAGCTGCCTGCTCGATGCAATACCACCACAGTCCTACAGGACATCATATTTATAGTGATTGTGTATTGTTTGGTGCTTTATCCCAAGGAGACTGTTAAAAATATATGGAAGTAACTTGAGATGACTCTTGTCATCATCAGAAATTGAGGGTAAAACATTTTAACCTGCAAGTGTAAGTTTACAACCCTGGAAAACAGAGACCAGGATAACATTCTGGTACACTTCTAGCAATTGCACGGGGGTCAAACATCCAGAGCAAGATTCAAAGATGAAGATACAACAACCTCAGACATCAGCTGAAGCCCCCCCATGGAGTTTCCTAATGTTATCTCCCCTGAATGCTAACCTCAGCCAACACATATTTGCATTTCCCACAGTATCTAGAGGAGCAGCCTGGAGAGCAAGGGATGAGGCTGCTCTGTCCCAGAGCTGGATGCCGTGTGCTGCTTCCGGGTGAAGCAGCGATGCCGTCCTGCTCTGCATCGCCCTTACCTCGGTGCCTGACCCAAAAAGAGTCACTCGCTGTTTGGCAAAGGTGAACTCCCCAAGAACCACTTTCCTCTGAGAGGGCTGAAAAAGTTTTACAGCTCGGTTTAACTGAGGCTTTTGCTATCAGCTGGCAGAACTTGCAGCCTTTTCCTGCCTGGCAGTTGCAGACAGGGAATTGCTGATAGCCCGTCTGAAATCTGTCTCTTGCTCCGAGTCGACTCCATAGCTACCTTGTCTGGCGCAGTTATAAGCTCTGGGAGATTTATATATTTTAAAAGGCGGGGGGGCAAGAAAAAAGTCTGGCCTAACCTCAGAATCCTATGGGACTGTGAGAGGAAACAAACTAGAACCCATTTTCCTATTTCTTTCTTGACCTTATCCGAGAGCAGCCAGCCTATCTGTAAGTGGCAACTGTGGAAAATGTGCTCTGGCCACTTGGTGTGAAAGATAGGCAAGACTCCTAAAAAATCTTCTCCGCAGCTTATCACCTTTCTGCTGGCTCCACAGCAAACTAGTGCCCTGATGCAGAAGGAAACTGGCTGTCTGTAAGGCTGGACAGGGCCTCATCAACAACTGATAAGCTCCCCTGTGAACATTCAGGCTCTTCAGGGTTTACTGTCCTTTCAAATACCACAGAAGCTCGAGCTGGGCAGATTCGTACACACATGCGTATGCGTCAGTGCAGTTGATATTTAATGCTCTGCATCTGGTTCTGTCTCACTCTTTCTGCTATTTCAGGGATGCTGCTCCTGTTTTGTGTGCATGTAAATGCAATAGGTCTGTGTAGCCTGTTTTATAAAGTTGGACAGAGGTGTTTGAAGAAAATTCTCCTTCTGGTTCCCCGATCTTAGTACGAAACTGCAAAAATTCACCTTGCCACCAAAATAGTAGCAGGAATAGAAGACTTGAGGGAATGCACATTGTGGGAAAGAAAACGATACCTGCAAACAAACCGATGACTGTAAGTTGTTCAAAAGGTGTAGTTTATTTTAAACTGGGACAGTAAAAACGTGATAAGCCATTACCCAAGTTTCTTTTTCTGCTATAATTTCTGAAAAGCAGAAAACTAGCACTACAAAGAGCTTCCTGCCCAGTTTAGGGAAAAGAAGTTGTATGGCAAGTAGGCAAAAAGCAGATTAAAATATGTTGTTATGTGAAAGTGGCAGAGGGGTGCAAAGAAACAGTAAATAGACAACACGCTGAAATTCTCATTTATATTTGGAAGAGTAATGCTGTAAGAGAAGGCTGGAACTTTAAGTTAGCAAAAAACAAGCCTCCCTGTTGCTTTGGCAACACTTTATGTGCCCAGTTTTTGGAGTTACCACTTTCAAACCAAGGTTCTCTTCATGCAAAAGGCTTACGCAGGCACATTTAATGGACAGCTTTAAGTTATCATAGATAGATGTGACCACCACTCCCGTAGAAAACTGCAGCAGACTGGAGCAAGGTGAGCAAGAGGGCTGGATGTCTTTGGGGGAGTCTGCAGAATGCACTTCAATAGAATGCTTTAAAATGCAATTAATACATAACTGATTTGATCTCACCAAAGCCCAGACCCTCAGGGTTTCTCTCTGCCGTTTGGCTAGGGAATTATTCAGATCAGTGTAACTTATAAATCTGAATAGCTAACAATTAAACCAATTCTGTGCAATAAACAAGTAAACAAAGCCACAGTAAAAGACACAAATTCCCCATAGGGCATTTTCAGTGTTAGATTGCCATTGCAACCGCAAAGCATCAGACCTCAGAAATTTTATGCATTCAGATCCAGAAAACGCTAGCTGAAATAACCAGGTACATGACTTTGTGCCAAAATATGACTATTTCCGTGCTTGAGAGACTGCAGATACTGAATATGATTAGTTGTTAATGAAGAGAACAAAACAAAACAAAACAAAAAAAAACCAAAAACAAAAAAAGGAACAAGGGAAGAGAAGATCATTATGTGAGCTGGAAACCCTATTGGGCAAAGTTTAGCCTCAAAGCCAACAGTCTTTGTGCACCAAGAATAACACTGTAAAGAAAGAGGACACAGAATTTCTGATCATTGCTGGTGGTGCAAGGCCAGCAATTTTTGTATGGCTCAGGTAAGAATGTGTTCATCCTTTTCTGGTTTTGTTTGAAAGCCACCAGCAAAAAGGATTCAAGTGTAAATGGCAATGTATTTATCTGACAGGACATGTACTAAAGAATCTGGAGGAAATACAATGTATTCTCTGGATAAAATAGATCTGCAGTTGTACCATTACGGTACTTCGAGGTGATTTTGCAAAACTGCTGTTACTGTCCCCCAGAAACCCTTGCCGTTAGGAAGATTGTGAAATTTTGGTAAAAAGTGTTTATGCCCCCACTGTAACAGAAGCCAACACAGGTGTGTATATATATACTTAAATGGAATGCAATCATGAGAAATAAGGAGATTGAAAAAGGAACTGGAAGGTTAAGCTGAAGTGAATGGATGTGTATTTCTGTATTACATACAAAAGGGATATAATGTTTTTATGTTACAAATTAGAGCGGTCAGTTTTAACAGATGATCCTTTTAGGGCTTTTAGAAACAGTTTTGGCTGTTTTGCCTGTTTAAGAAAGCAAAATAACAGCTGTAGCTCTATGGGCACGTTGACTTTTTTAGATGCGACTTTTTTTTTTTTTTTTTTTTTTTTATTTAAATAGCTCAAGATGTCTCTAACTCTCAGGGTATACAGATGCTCCTGTATTGCATTAATGTAAGATAATGTCACACTGAACATCTTTATTCTATATGGGGTTTTGTCGATTTAATTCAGAACAGTGCTTGGCATCCCAGTATGTGTTCATTCTTTCAGACAACAAAATTAGTCATACAGTGATATGTCAGTGACGGACAAAACATAAGCCGAATGAGGCTAGAACAAGGAACCTGTTAATCACAATGTATAAATTTTCTAGCTGCCAAAGGATCAAAAATCGGTCCTTGTCTCTGCCATTTCAAGGGTGCATTTGTTTCCCTTGGTCACCACAAAAACTGAGAGCATCTGTTACCCGCTGGAATTACATGGTGGTGGGAGTTTGGGTTCAGCCCCTTCACCATTATGTTTATAGGGTTGAAGTCTCACCAGAAACCTCTGGGAAAATGCTGGGAGAAAGACCTAGTCTGTGCTTGAAAGTTGTAAAGCTGTCTGGCTACTTGAGTGCTCAGTAACCCGAAGTCTTGGTGGGTGCCCACTGGCAAGCACCATTCCCTAAAAATGTGTGGTCCCTCTATCCTCTTGGGACTGGGGAAACTCTCTTGACAAACCTCCTGAGCGAGGGAGCTGCTCGCCCCGCGGTGCACGCCGTACGTACGCGTGGGCCTGTGGTCGTGCTGCGGGGCGATGCAGGCAGACAAAGCGGTTTGGATCCTGCCTGCCGTGGATGTACGTCCCTCCCTCCGGGACTTGCTGTGCTAGGTAGGGTCACGTCCAGTTCCCCAGCAAATGTTTGCCAGCTTTGATGCTGGGGGAGCTGTCTGGTGGTGTTTTCAGGTCATCTTTCTCTGCTTTTCCCTATCTTTTTTCTTTTTTAGGTATTAATATATATCACCTAAAATCTCTGAGAGGAGAAAACCAACATACCAAGACCATGAAGGTTCCTATGGAGCCTTTTGGAAAGTGAGACAGAATTTAAAAAGCTATCATCCTTTTTTTTTTTTTTTTCTGCTTTGGCAATGATTTAAAATGTAACCTTGGGAAAATAACCCCTGCCCTGACTTTTTTTCACTGCTCCAGTGTTCCCACAGATGCCCCACTTCAGCTGGCACTGCAGGTGTTCAACTACCCCTTAAAAATACATGCCATGCCTCGCCTGCAGTTTCATTTCCTCACCTGTGGCATGGAGAGGATAACGTGTTACAGTGCTCAGTTAACAGCTATGACACTTCAGCGAGACAAGCTGTGCATCTGGGACCAAACCCTGGGTTGCTCTGCATGGTGCTGCCAAATTAGTGCTGACTCAGCATCCCTTCACGGCGAGGGCTCCAGCTTTTCATCTTCACTCATTTTTCTCCTATACATCCCCTAACTGGCCCCAACTGGCATCTCCATGGTCTACTTTATGTACCTGCCTGCCCTTGTGGCAACAAAATAAATACAAAACACAATTAAAAAGCCGATTAAACCAAAAAGCCTTACAATACAGGTTGCAGCTTGCCGAGCAGGGGCCTGGGCAGTGAATTTTAAAGGCCAAGGGCCTTGGCTGAGGATATTTCACCAAAAGCCTGTAAAGCAAGCTGAACTGATGCGTTCACCTGGCTGCTGGGAGGAAAATCATCCCTCTGGTGATCCACTGCCCTACAGCAAGAGTGGCGCTCTGAAATGGAAAACAAGAAAAAGAGAAGAAAAAGAGAAGTTCAGCACTGCAAATTCCTACCTCCCCTTTCATTTTCCCCCAGATGGGCAGCAGCATATGGTGAAGCTGTGAATTTGTCCTCTGGCTACTCAGCTACTCCACTTCTCCCTTTGGACCAGTTACGACATCTATGAAGACTGAAGTTTTATAGAAGAAAATTGTCCTGCTTCCTTAATGAGGGTGATCAGTGTGCCTGCTGCTTTTTAAGAAGACAATAACTTATTATGTTAATTCTGTGGGATGGGTATTTGGCTAGGGAGAGTTGTTCACTGCAGACATCTGATTGTTTGCTATGGTGTCCTGCCTGGTGTCAGGAATGATGGGGATCTGCCGTTTCGAGGAGAAGAGAACTGCTGAAGCCTGACTGATCTGTCAGCATAGAATCCTTGTAAAATGGGGCTTTATCCAGAGTCCACTAAATAGTCCCACTGGGTTTTAATCATACTCAGAAGACTCTGTCTAACATCCTTTGAAATAGATGACTCTTCCTACTTAAATTAACGTATGGTCTGCTTTATTTGTGTCAGACTAAAATGTGCCTATAGGATATAGAGTGAAGCAAAAGGGCAGACGCATCTCCATTACCCTTCAAAAGCAGGTGTGGTAATAGGAATAAGTAATGTTAATATCTAAACTGTACTTAGTTCATAAAATTGCTGGAGCAGGGAGTACTCCTTTCCACTGTGTCTGCACAGCCCGTTGCATGATGGAAGCCAGCCCCAACAGGCAGTCCTACAAGATACTACTCTGCCAGGGGTGGAAAGGACGTGTTGGTCAGGGCTATAGCAAACAAGAAAACCAAGGGTCTGTATTCTGCTCTTCTTTCATCGCCTCTCTGAATTAGAAGAAAATCAAGGGCTTTGATTGCTGGTTATATTCCTTTTTCATTGTTATGGGAATGTGTTTACATATGGGAGCGTTTAAGGTTGTTTGCTGTCTCAAGTTCCTTTCTCCGGACGAAATGTGGAGTCTTTGAAAGACCAGGACAAGGTTTTTGGGGGGGTCAGAGAAGCCAGGTGAGGCTCAGCTTGCTGTCTCTTAGCAGACTCTTTCCCTGGGGTGCAACAGGCTGATATTTTACTGCTACTTGGCTTTGCTTTAGCATACTGCTACCTCTGTATGTTTTTCTTAGAGTAACACCAGTGAAAGACAATGGTCCATTTTTTAGTGTGTTACAATAAAGAGAGCAGCTAAAAACAGTCGGGTAATGAACAAAGTTGAAGTAGTTGTTCAGGGTGAGTGATGAACCCATTTTTTTGCATCATTGCTTTAAAGAAGAACACAGGGCTGGAGGCACAGTCTTGGGAGCAGTGCAACCTAGTCCTACCTGAACACGGGCAGGTGACCTCCTCTGCCTGCCCCTGGCCTGCTGAGGTGAAGATATCTATTCACCAAAGATGTTTTTGGCTGTTGGTAGCCTAGCTGCACTGTAATCGCCTACGGTGATTTGCATTTCTTTTAAGTACCAGTATGGCTCCTGGAAAGTAGATACAGAGCAGGAGCATGACAACTGTGAAGATGCAGAGCAAGTCAGTGACCAAATGCACATGGTGTGTGATCGAATGCACAAGGTGCTGAGCAGAGATTTAGGCAGTCCAGCTGCTGCAACTCTTCTGCCATGGTCCTGTGAGAAGCTCAGCTGTTTCCTCCCTCCTGCAACTCTTCCTCTCTTTTTTTGCCCATTCAGAGCAAGAGGCAGGGACCAGAATAAGCAAGTCTTGACCCTGCCAGTGCTAATAATAAAAGCAGCAATGATAGTTCAGCCCAGCTGACAACCTGTATGATTTAAGGTAAGTCTGAAGCCTTTGTACATAGGAGTTGGACTGGGAGAGGCATCCTCCCCGAGGTTATGTCTTTTTAAAATACCTGGTGTTGGAAGGAATCTGGTGTGCTCTGAAGGCAACATGCTTTGGCTGCTCTGAAGCATTTTTATGAGGCCTGGGATAAATCAGCTCTGGAAAGTATGAGTTAGCAGTCATCAGAGGAGGGAGGGAGTTTTATCCAGGATGTGGGAACCGCTGCAGACTGCAGCGTGCTAGTGTGGTAACAACGTGCCAAAAGAGATTTCTGTGGGTCCCACAGCAGTAGTCCTTCACTCCCTCTGCAGAGAAAAGGAAGCGCACGGCCCTGGTGCCATGGGGAGCTGATGGAGGGTCCAGAGCTGCTGTGCCCAGCAGCTGCCCTATCAAGGAGGAGGGCTCCTCTGGCTTTGGTTGGAGACTGTGGGGCTGATGCACTGGGTGCACAAGGCTCATCTCCAAAAGGGTCAATGGGGGCAGTAGCAAAGGACAAACAGGGGTGAGGGGAAGGAGGGGCAGCAGAAGGAAAGGAATGGTAGCAAGTGTCCAAATTCCGACTATAAAATCAGCTGCATTCACACAACGCCCAAAAACTGATACATTCCTAGCACATTGGGCAAATTTTCAAAATGCAATGGTGCTGTCTAGGCTCCACTGGACTATTGAGTGTCAGGGATGAAAAGTTTGAGATTTACAAGGTACCTTGATTAACATTTTTAAAAGAGTATGGATGCTGCCCAGCTAAGCAAAACCCATGCCCTCCTTTGGTCACCTAGTCTCTCTTGTGTCATGTAATACACATTTATTGTGCTGTAAGGAGAGCACAGTTGATGACGAGGGGGCTCATTGCAGAGAGGAGAGACCTGTCTGGTGCCATTCGCACTACCGGCTGTTATATATGACGTGCTGGGCAGTATGGAGGGAGCAAGACCCCCTTTCTAGAGTAGTCCAGGGCTTGATGCCAGATGTTGCGGTCTAGTAGCTGAAGGAAAGGCTGTTCCCAGCAAGCCTGTGACCGAGCAAGCAGACAGGCAGGCCCTCACCCTGCCCACGGAGCGGCCCAGCAGGGACTTGAGCTTCCACAGCCTTGGGCTTCCCCTGCCTCCAAACTTCCTGAAGTCAGTGAAAATGCCAGTTCCCGGTGCTTGAACTCTGAGTACTCAGCATCATCCTGTCCTACAAAGCCCAGAAAGTTTGTGGATCCAGAAATGTGTGCAGCTAGGAAACGTAAAAGAGCTAAAAACTGCAGCCCTGATGCTGAAGTGATGGCCCCAGCGTGCATTTGTAACCAGCTGTGCTGAACTGTACCCTAGGCCTCTGGGAAACAGGGTGATCACGTACCAGGGGAGCTATCGGGAAAAGCAAGCTGTGAAGATAATGTTTGGAAACCACTCCGGGATGAAAGACATGCTGCAGATTAGGTATCTAATCAATCTACGTTTCCACACTGAGGCCGTCATCTCAGGCCCCAGTTTCTGCACAAGTTAAAAGATCAACACATGCTTCAGGTAAATCCCCAGACTCTTTGCTGTAGCTTTGCAGACTTTATTTTTATTTCATTCCTTGTTAGTGGCAAGCAAAGCCACTTTAATTCTATGTACATGATACTGAACCAGATTCTCGGTGAGATAAACTTCCGTGTCTTCACTGATGCAGGCCAGATGAGGATTTGGTCTGCCGTTTAGCAAGTTTTTATGTGAATATATTGTTTGGAAACACCCTTTGATATTTCCCCTGGTGCTGAGCATATTACATAGCAGGAGTTATCTGAAGATTAGAGTTGAAGTCAGGATTTTTGTGAAATTCTTACAGCTGTGTTCTCTCTTGCACAGTATAAAATGCATCTACATCATTTTAGTTTCGGAGCAAACATAGGCTTTATCGGACAACATTGTCCATGCTGGAGGGGAAGCCATCAGGGACAAGGAGATTTCTGCTTGTGTAACGATTTTGACATTTGAAAATTACTACTCTATCAGTTTTGGCAAGTGTGACTTAGATCCACGGTGACTGGAAGTGGAACATGATAATTTTAAGGAAAAGGCCTGGAACCCAACAAGATACTGCAGGGCGACAGGCAGCCGTATGGGATGGGGACGCGGACACGCTCCCTGCTGGCATGTGGGATTCAAGTGGGAGAAGAGCTGATAAGTCCACTGCAGCTCCACCACTCAGGGCTGCCAGCGTCAGAACGAATGGCAAAATAAACATTTCAGCACGTGCATGTGGCTTCCTGGCCTGGAGATACCTCGCGGTGGAATTAACTCATTTGGGGTAAAGTTATTAGGGTTTCCGTAGACCTACAGACTCCCATGCACAGATAGCGTCTTCAGGCAGCCGCGTTTACTCAGTAGCCATTTCTCGTGTAAAATGACTGAAGGGTGTAAGTGTTTTCAAGTGAGGATAATCTACACTTATCCTAATCATGCAGCATCACCTTACTCCTTTCAGAGTCCTCTGGGTTTGGTTCCTGTGGCTTTAAAAGAGTGTGTTTCAAGACCTTTCTTGCTAAAGAATTACTTAAGCAAGGCCACGTGAATGTGGTTCTTTGCATGCTGAAGCGGTTGCAAAATAGGCATCTTCAGACCATAAATATGTGAGTTTAGGCTTACCTTGTCTGAATTTTGGACCACGGAAGACCCAGGACACTCTGTAAAACTACTGATATTTACATATTAAACAGACAGTCAGTAGCCACAAAGAACAAGTGGGATAACTTAAACCAGTTAACCAAACATCAGGCTCAATCATAATAATGAATGAATTTCTACAAGAATTTGTTAATGAAGTATTCAAGGACAGGAACAGAATTAATATCAGTTCTTAGATCAAAGCTGGTGTCCTCCTCTGTTGGAATTACAAAGTTTATTCTTAGAAGAAGTAATGCAATTTTGTAAGGTATCTATTACACTACTTTCTACATGCCATTTATCAAAAATAAATTAGCACTACACGTTGTTAATAAGTATATATTAGGTGGACTAAACCTTGAAAGAGTTGTAAGTAAATGAGGAATTTTAATTGAATGTGGATTTTTTTTTCTGGTTTGGCTCAGTGGCGATTCTTATTTGACCTGGCAGTTCGACATCTTTATCTGTGAGTTGAAGTAAAATAATAATCTGGAGATAAGGCAAAGACTGTCTGAATGGTAAAAGGAAGACTAAGTAGTGATATAACCTGGTCTGAATGACTTGGTAAGCTTAGCCCGGTGAAATGAAGTGGTACAATTAAAATATCAGTTCGTATACCTTAGAATAAAAAATACAGACCTCATCTACAAAAAGGGGGCTGTACCCTCAAACCCAAAAGGTTCTGCCGATTATTTTGGACCAGAAGGAAAGCAGAGGATTGTGGCATAATACTCCAGTAACATTTGCAGGAATAAAGATGTTGCTGAGCTCTGAGCTCATCTGTGGTTGGGACTGCTGAGAACAATACTGAAATATTGCAGGTTCAGCAAGTTCTGCTTCTAAGGTGTATACCCAGAGAGCACAGAAACATCTGTAAAAGCAAATCAAGGATTGGAGAAAAATTACTTAAATGGAGCTTCTTATGCATGTTTATCCTCCATAAAGGTCCTCCAGAGAGGCATCTTCACGGGTAGAGAAGGCTGAACACCAAAGGGCTTTACAGTCCAGTGAAGCGAAGCATAACCTGAATCTATGGCTGGAAGCTGAAGCTGGGCAAATTAAGCTGAAAATAACACGTGTTTTTATTAGAGTGAGCCTAATCACTGGAACACACTAGAGGCGGGGGGAGGTGGAGTGGGGAGGGGAGGGAGGGTGGATTCTCTGGCTCCTAAAGTCTTTACATCCAGACAGATGCCTTTCTGGAGATAGTCTTTAGCAAAGCACGATTTATTGGACTCAATGCAAAGGTAACTTGGTGAAATGTAATGACCTGTGATATACAACAGGTCAGACTGGATGACAGAGTGGCCCCTCCTGGCTTAGAGCATTACAAATGTATGAACACTTAAACTTTAGGAAATTATGACAGCAAGCTATAATATTTTTCTCTGCTGAGATTTCTCCAAAGCTCCTAAATAAATCAACTTATACTTAGCTTGCTAACCAGCATGGTACATGAATAGATTTTTATTTTTTTTAAGATATGTTGGGGATTTTTTAATCTTGTTTTTTGGAAGAATGGTTTATAAGATTTGGGGGTTTTTTTGTTTGTTTTAAGCACAGTTAAAAGGCTCTAATGTTAAAGCTTTCCAAGAGCAGGAAGAATCCATATGTTGCACATTAGGCCTCACTAGGCTATGTCACTTCAGTGCTTTTGGCTTTTCAAAACACTTCCCGTAGCAGTTTGCACTTTCCATGTGCCCTTATATTAGGTCTAACTGCAGCTTTACCAGGCTGTAGGCTGTCCATACGCTATCACGAGTTTTATATAAAGTATAAGATTTTGACAAAGCAGACTGATACAAGAACCATATTCTGATAAGAGAGACCTGTTTATCTACACAATTCTTACAATGGTGGCTGGGGTCAGGAATCATCTATCGCGTGCTTTCCCTCCTCGTTTGAAATGATTGATTTTATATTATCAGTAGAGCTGCACTTTGTGACTCAGGAGATGCTCTCCACAGCAGCCTCTCCTTGGAAGATTGTGTGAGGAAGAAAGGACGCTAGATATAACTAGGAAGGAAGGTATTTGAGCCCCTCATTGAGGAAGCAAGTGCTTAACTTTAAACAGGTGTTGAAGTCCATCAATGCAACATAAATAAATAATCTGCAGAAACATTGCAGCATATACTTAAACATACCACTGCGCTGCCAGTCCTAATGAGTTATGGCTTTGGTCTAGTGAAGCACTTAAGGGGCTGTGTAATTCGACGTGCAGGAGAGGTCCTTTGACTTTAATGGAGTTGTTTGCGTGCTCACAACTGCCTGCTTAAGTGCAGGACTGGAATAAAGTGCTGTGAAAAGCAAAAGGAAGCAGACTGGGAGAGCACAGTGAGTACACACCACTTACTTTGCTGTCCTGTATTTGCTAGTGACAGCAAATAGACCTGCAGGTCTTCTTGAGATGTGCTTTTCTTTTGGGAAGAGGTGGGGGCTGTTAAAGGATGAAAAAAATTGCAATCGAAACACATTACAGCACTTTCAGGTGTAAATAAAAACCTACATCTTAGCCTGGTGGAAACAAGTGGGAGTTTGTCTGAGATGCTCAATGATTTAACCGTAAGCAGGGAATGAACTGTCTCCTAAGTCCTTAGGCAATGGATTGATGGTTGTTTGGTTTGTTGCTAAAGAAGCAACAGTTGTTGATTCAATTCTTGTAATTCCTCGTTGTTTCTCCTCTCTCCACCCCACAGTTAATGTAATAATTTATTAAAAAAAAAAAAAAAAAAAGTGAAAGTTTAGTGCTTTTTTTTTTTCTTTTTTTCCCTCAAAGATTATTACTCCTAACACTGCGTTAACATAATCTCACAGCTGACTGAACACTACCCTCTGACCTTTCTTTCCTTGGGGACAAACTCAGGTTTAATTGACATTTGTGTCTGTGAGCTCTGCTGAGGAGAGATTAGCAGTGGCTTAGCTAATTAGTATTTAAATGTTCACTAATGTTCCAATGGATTTGTCAATTACAATCTTATTAAAAATTGATTCAAAGATTTCACTTTTTGGACAAAAAGTAGAGATGTCAGAGCTGATTCAATTTCTTGAAAGGATTAAAGAAAAAATCAAATCTGCTACTACGATCTTTTCAGTCATAGAAGGCAAGGAAAATATTTTGAATTGGAAGTGGCCCATATATTTCTCAAAGAGGCAAATATGCTTGCTTCTCTCTGCTAGGGACACAAAATGTTCTTAGGACTATTTGAAAATATTCACACTGTAATAATTTGTGTTCTTAATTAGTGTAATTAGTTCTACTCTTCTGATGAAACATTTACAGTTTGAAATACTAGAAGAATCTTTCTGATAAATTTGACATGTGACATTAAAATAATTCTATTTGTAATACAGGATATCAGTCTCTTTACTGTTGCTCACGTTGTATGTGATAACACCTTCCACACAGCGCACTGGGTGCTATCTATAAGTTTTTAGCCAAGGAGTTTCAGTTTCAAACTCAATCCACAGTTTATACAGTAAATGATGAAGGCAGCTTCTGACTGTGGAAAATCTTTGGCTGATCAAAACAGGTGCAGCTTGTTATAAGCTGAAACCCTCATTCTGACTTGGTAGAGGGGAGGTAACATAGTAAGACAACTTGCTTTGAACCAACCTTCTTTCATCCCCTTTCCACTAATGTATTTCAGCACACAGAGCAAGTAAGCAAATATATTAAAGTTGGATTAAAGACTGACATTTGGTGCCCTAAACGCAGTCTTTAAAGACGTTTCGGAAGCCATCCATGTACCCTAAACACACTTGATTTGACTTTTTTTCAGTGGTGCCAAGGTACTACAACAACCCGGCAGGTTCAGTGGGAGTTTCAGCCACTTAGGGGGATACACGTGTCCTCTGCAAATGAAGCTAGTTTATTTGGAAAAGTAACTGTGGATTTGGGAACTCAGGAACTGTAAGGAAATATTGCCACATGAATTAAATGTTCAAGAATACTGGCACGATGGGGAAGCCCAAGTTCATCAACCTTCCATGACAGCTCTAAGTTGGGTGTCTAAGTTGAGCAGCAGTTGAAAGCAAGTTAATCTGTATCAGCACAAAATTACTTTGTTCACTGCCTAATGAACAATTAAGAAAAGGTGCTTTTGATTGAACCAGTGAAGAGGGTGGTTTTAGGTTAACTTGAAACAAACTGGCATTCCATTTTCAGATGTTTTGTTTAAACTTTTAAGCAAAGAAAAGGTAGCCCAAAGTGTCAGAACAAAACACATACTTCTAGGTTGTTTTGGGTTTTTTTTCTAAAGTATTTGGAAACGAATACCAGTTTCAGAATTGTTGTAATTTACCAAGATATATTTCTTCTGGTACTTTTTTTTTCTGTGCTGAGCTCTGTTTTCAAGAACCTGTGTCACTTTTGTAAAGGGTCTGTAAATTCAGAAGTGCCTATGTGATTTCCAGTCATCCATGCCACCCCCAAGTCTGATGCCATGGCACAGACACTGATTCATTTGAGTCCTGCAGGTCAGTAGGTAGTTTTCCAGAAAATCTCTTGGGAACTCTGGTTAGAGTAGAGGAGTTTTCACTGAATTTATTAGAATAAATTCTTGGATTACAAAGGAAGAATGAATCACTCTTCTCACACCTGAGCAATGGTGCTATCTCCTTCCACCTCTTCTCCCACCCATCACTTTTTAGCTGTCCTCTTCGCCCCTATCTGCTGCACCCCTATCACCCTGTTCTGCTTCAGAATGGGTAGTATGCACAGGCTCACAGGCATTGGGATGGGTGTAAGCAGCACACAGGGGGTGCAGACCTGGGGACACCCAATCCCAAATCACTAAAACTCTCTGCAGTCACTGAACCGGTGAGATACTCTACTCCATCCTTTCCAAAACATCCCCTTGGA
>KL289413.1:0-37069 GCA_000699545.1 Podiceps cristatus | reverse complement strand
AAAGATTTCGGTGCTGAGTTTGAGATATCAAACCGGAGACATGAGGAGAGCAAATTCAGAGAGAAAATCACCTCCGCATCCTACAGGGCTGTCTGGCATCGGAAGGCCCCAGCCCTTCTGCTGGAAAATGGATGTCTGAGGTAGTCCCAGGACATTGCCCTGCCTCCCCCAAACCTTGATACCATGGGTGTTAGAAAAAAGCCTTGACAGGGGGAAATGTAAACAGAGAAAGACATCTGGGGACTGTAGCCAACAACTGTGTTTCGGCACTGTGAGCCAAACCGCAGCCTTAGCGCGGCAAGGAAGATATTTGCTGGGGCCACTGCTCTCCAGGGAGAGCCAAATGGGGGCAAGTATCTCCCATCTCCACTGGCTGATAGGGGATGGGAACAGGGGCGAGGGGCAGTGGCATCGCTTAGCAGCACAACCAGGTTTTTGGGGAGGAAGAGGACACCAACACAAGGCTATGGCTCTGATCGGAGTCATCAAAGGGACACGAGCCATCCCCAAAATCACACACCACCTCCTGACGCTGTGAGTGCCCAGGCAGAGAGCTCAAACTGCTGCTACCGCATCCTGGCAGGAGCCGTGGGGCTCGCGAGGTGTCACATCGCGCCCACGTATCTTGCCCACAGCCCACTGACAGCAGGGGAGAGATGGCAGGATGGAGCAGGGCACCCTGACACCCTGCCTAAACCCCAGCTCAGCTTATCAATGCATCATTATGGGCTGGAAAATGTGGTGTTAGCGGATGGGGAGCAACTGTGTGGGGCCAAAATGGAAATAAATGGAAACGCAACAACTTTCTGTAGCACATTGGCATCCCTTGAACACAGGTAGGAAGAAGGAGCTAGGCTGATTTTGTTTTTTTATAAAAAGCATTTGCTGACAGTAACAGGGCATGTAATGTCTGTCTCTACTGGATTCTCATATCTATTCTGCTCATTGCCTTACAAAATAATATGTACTTGCGATAATTCCTTTTATCTTGACTTTTTTTTTTTTTTTTTTAAATTCAGAGGCCAGTGTGGCCTCAGTGAAAAGACAGGAGATGACCATTTTTGTTAAAAGTATATGTTGGGAGAAATGAATAATGAAATTAGTGTGTCAGTTGTTAAAAGCTAAATAGTTTTTATATTGTTTTGTCGTCTTTGTTTCCCAAAATATTTCTAGTATAGGAGGAGCCAACCCACTTCCCGGCTTCTTGCATAATGTCATGTATTACTCTTAATGTTTTGTCGATAAGAGATCATTGGCCAGAGTTCATAACAGTCCTGCAAGAAATGGGTCACTTTATCCTGAGACTGGGCAGGAGGGAGATGACAGCTGCGTGAGGCAGCTCATCTGCACTACCAGGGGAAATTTATAAGGTTGTATAGCCAAATTTATTCCTAAGGAATAAAACCAGTAGGTATTTATGTAGCCTAAAACTGAGCTAGTAAAACACCGTATTTCGAAAAGTAAATACAGTAAGAATGTATTGAATTAAGTGCCAAATTGTGTATAATATCGATTAGCTAATTTAACTGACACATCTTCAAGGATACTGCCCAATCCATTTTTATGGCAAATAGCTTTGTTTTTTGGTTCACCAGGCCATGGCATGGAGCTCTACTGCCCAGGTCAATCGCTGCTTCTGGCAGCTATCAGGCAACACATGCAATCAAAAAATAATCATTGCCTAATCTGTGGAATTAAAGGGAAAAGGTGGAAAGACAAAATACCCCTTCCTGCATTTCAGTGAAGCATGGTATATTTTTAATCAACTTCTTTTATATATAAGAGCAAGCACATTTCTTTTTGTGAAGGCAACAGGAAGGGAGAAAGCAGGAAGGCTACTTAAAGGGTAACTGGCAGATAGGGATCACCATCCTCTTCATTTTTGAATGAATAAGTACTGTAAATGACATTGAAGTAAACCTGAAGTCACTTTTATTCACCGAAAGCCCAGCCTAAAGAACACTGAAGTTATACGCTCCAATTCAATTGGCTCTCAATTGAAGCAGGCTTCCTATGTGACTTTAAATGAAACTTAAAAAATCATCCTGAACTAGAAATTTGACCTGGAATATTTCAGTCCGTTGAAATTTGAGAGAGACCAAATAGTGGCCTCCTGTGTAGAAAAGGTGGGCAGCCCCATCTCGGACATACTGCTGCGTACGCACGTGAACATCAAGTGCAAGGTACTGCATGGAAAGAGCCCCAGCCAGTTGAAACCATATGGTGCGAGGATGAAAGCTCATAAAGGATGTTGTTATTTCAGATAATTTCACAAAGATTTTCTGCTTGGCTGAAGGCACAAGGAAAATCTCTTGCTCAGTGTTTTGCACAGCCAAGTGTTAAATCACTTTATTACAGAGCTGAACCTCAAACTCATCACTGTTAATCTTCTTGATTGGTTAAGTCTTTGTTTTCTGTCAGAAGATCTAAAATCCGAGTGTCAACGATCAGCACGTGAAGATTTTCCGGCAGAGAAGAGTTCCCCCCCGCTTTTTCACCCCCTTTCCTCTGCTGCTGAAGGGAGGGAGCGTCTTCTCTATTATTTGCACTCCACTGTTTGCTGACTGTACAACCAGCCTGAGCCGCAGGCATACCCTTCTGACACTCACCTCCCAGCTCAAAGAGGCTCCTTATTCTTCATGTACTCCTTATTCTTCACTCACATCAAGTAGTACTGGCCAGGAAAACCACAGATTTCATTGGGTGTGTGAAGGTATCAGCCCTGAGAATCTAACATCCTTGTTAAATGAAAAAGTGGTGCTATGAGGAGAAAAGAGTCTTTAAACCCCACAAGCCAAAGGCAATTCCAACTCTTATTTGTGTGCCATTGATAGAATTGACTTTCCCATTTCACCAAAGCCTAAATTTGGTCTTTAGTAAACCAGACTCAGTCTTGGCTCCTAAGTGAATGGCTGCCCTTGTAGTTAAAAGATCTCCTCCCTAGACCATGGAGCCACTGCTGCAACCGTCCGAGGAGTTGCACCACAAATCTGCAAGGTGAAAGACTCCTCCCTGCTAACCCTGTGCCAACTCCTTCATCCGTCCTCAAAGCAATCCATACAGGGCACTCAGATCTCCTCCCAGAGAACATAACCACAGCAGACACCTGCCCATCTTGTGGGTTTCGCTTCCCAACAGCAGAAGTGATAGGCAAGGAAGCACAAAGATGTTTTCTTCTTATATCAGACTTCATTTCTTCTTGTCCATCAAATCTCTTAGCCAGCCACTCTGTGACTTAAGCACGCTGTCTGGCACCTTAGTTGTGGAATATTATTTCAGTTTTCTAATTGAATGACTGAAGGATTTATAAAATTAATCTCAGGAATAACAAAAAAGGTATGGTGATGCATGAACAGGCAAATGAATATCGGCATTAGGGTGATTAATAGACATGTCTCAAATACTCATGTCAACAAAACTTTGGTGGTGTAAATAGACCGTTAGCAAATAAAAGCAGGATGCTAGAAAGGCTGAAGAGGACAGCTACTCAGGAATCAAACTAATGGAAGTGAGGTTTTGCAACCTGGTCATACAGACTGTGGAAAAGAAAAATCAACTCCCAACAAGCAGCAAGACTCTCTGAGACCACTCTTGTGACGTGCGGGCATGAGAGGGTCACCAAATGCAGAAGTTCATCTTTGTGATTATTGCACCTAGTGACGATCCTGCTTTCAACCACAGTCACTCCATTAGATGCCTCAGTGAACAAGGCTGCCAGAAAACTTGCTTACACTGTATGTAGAGCACCGTTTCCCTCTGTGGGCTCTTTCTTGCAGCTTCTCCCCGCGGATCTGACAGAACCACAACGGAGCTTTTGCAGAGCAGCTTAGGCCACATTTGGAAAGGCATGTTTCTGGTTAACGCTGGGATATTTCACACAGAGGATAATGTTTGCACTGAATGTCAATGCGCATTTTGGTTTGGTCAGGATAATGCCTAGCCAGTGACCTTATGCAGGCCCAATTAGCTGATAACTGCCAGGGAGTCGCATTCCTCATTGTTAGGAGTGAACAGGGCAATCATGGGAGAAAGGTAGCAATAACAGAAATAGCTAATTTTAGACTGTGAGTGGTGCACAAGGCGAGAAGGGAGAAAGAGAGATGTGAGAGTTTCTAGATGGTCTGGCTGCCAACTGAAGATGAAGTAAGGATCTGGAGCCCAGGACACAAGTGTAGGACTCAAGTCAAGGTTCAATTACCTCTGCTTCTACAGCCTTCCCTTCAAAGCCTGTTGGGCACATTTATACTTTGCAACACAGTACCCTCGCAGCGATGCTCAGATAGGCACAGTCCCTGTGGCACAGCATGGCGTGACGTGGAGGTGCCAGCTCTGGCCCCAAAATGATGGCAGCTGGGTGCCAGCAGTGCCCTGCCTGACCCCACCGCTCCACTCCTGGTGAAGACAGTGGTCTTTCTCTGCCAGCAGCAGCCTGATGCTCTCCCACAAAATATCATAGAATCACAGAATCACGGAATGTTTTGGGTTGGAAGGGACCCCCAGAGCCCATCTAGTCCAACCCCCTGCAGTGAGCAGGGACACCATTACCCAGATCAGGTTGCTCAGAGCCCCGTCCAACCTGGGCTTGAATGTTTCCAGGGATGGGGCCTCCACCACCTCTCAGGGCAACCCGTTCCAGTAGTGCATATAGTATATATGCACTATATATAGTAGTGCCCTTTTCCTTGTGCACTTGTGGCATGTAAGGATCAATACCACAGGGAGAGCTGGACCTCAGGCATTTTGGGGAGGTATTAGGAAAGTGGCATGTTTTGTGGGAGCCCATTCCAGCACCTTCAAGAGAGGTGGAGTTCCCTTGGGGACTTTGTGTCCTGCAGCATATTAGAACCAGCATCACTGGTATTCCTCAGATCAGAAAACCCCCTTTCTGAAACAATACACTTTTTGAGATATTTTTCTCTATTAAATATACAGACCTGTAGAGCACAATGTCATTTGGAGAACCTGAGGGAACTGTTCATACTGCCAAGATTTCTAGATGAGGGGAAATATTTTGGTCTAATCCTATTGCCACAGTCATGCCCTATACTTCCTGCATGGTCACTCCAATTCCAGTTTGTTGTATGTCACTCAAGACAAAAATCTATACTTATTGCAGCTTATTCGTGCCTACAGAAATATACACAGTAGTATAATTCTACTAAAATTACAAGGTTACCAACACGCTCTTCTACAATTCCCTTACCCGATGTCTTTTTTGTATGCTTGCAGAAAAGTCACTAAAGTAGCATTTTTTAAAAGTATTTGCTGCAGGCTGTATTTTGCTCTCACTAATCTCCCTAAAAATCCGGTAATTTCCATTAGCATTGCTAGAGCTGACCTGGACTTACATCTAGGCTGGATAATGGAATTTGACCCTCTGCATCTATAGGAAATGTGGTCTTCCGTGTGCCGCTTCAGGGAAACCACATTTCCTCAATTGGATGGTGGGTATTCCAAGTGAAAATTACTGATTTTTTCCTGCTCGGTGCCCTGCATGCCCTGCTTCCTGGGCCAGTCTCTGTGTATCTCGAGAGACTGGGGATCCAGCCTGGAAAGCCCTGATGGTTTAAATTGCAAGCTCTGCCAGGCAAGGATGAGTTTTCACTGTAAATCTGCACAGGCTGCAATTGGAGGGGATCCCTGATTTTAACCGTGAGACAGATACAATAAAGTGTAAGTCGTTAGGCAGAGAAGATAAGCGCCACTTAAAGGAGCCACTGACAGATGGGAGTGTGGCTCTGCAGCTCTGAGCCGGGAGAGGGTTGGGTGCTCGCCCCTTCTGCCGCTGAACCTCCTCACAATGCCTGGAGAAAAAAAGCCTCATGGCATAATGCTGGTGGTGATGACAAGGGTAATAAGGCTCATGATAATAAGGACAAGCAGGGTTTCCATTTCCATTACCAGAGCAATCGATTGGGGTTTAAGGTTTTTTTTTCTTTTTTTTCTTTTTCTCCTTTTTTTTTTTTTTTTTTTGGTCCATGTCATCTAAAGCAAGTTCTGTAAGGGCCATGAGATAAAATCCTGAGAAAGGCCTTTAGAAAGGTCTTTGGAAGCAGTGTGGAATTTTAAAATCTAATCTGTAATTTAAAGAATGAAAACTAATATAATTGGTGCACAGTCCATTTCCATCAGAAGGAGTATACTGCCCACTTGTTTCCTCTCAGCATAGACTAGAATAAACATATAGATGAATTATCTTCTTTTTTTTTTTTGAAGTTTCCCTCTCTAGGGAATCTGTGTTTGCAGAGTAACGAGTGTAGGTTTTGGCCTGTTACACACACACGTATATTTTGCTGTACAAGATGAAGAGAAAAAGTTTCTCGTTCAATGGAGGCAGTTTTAACGCTGCCATAATCTTGAAGCTACCTACATGTTTGAGAAGTTGTGGCACCTCAGTACTCCCAAAAGTTGTGGGCTGGAGCACGGGGCAGCCCCCCCAGCACAGCAGAGTGACGCGAAGCAATGCGGGGGCCCAGTCCCCCCACTCCCCCGCAGCACTCCTTGGCCAACACTTGCAACTACTGACTCTTGCAATGAGGTCAATCGGCCCGGCAGAACGTTTACTAAGAGCAGACCTCTGTGCTGCAACCACCAGCCTGGCCTGGCCTGGCCTCAGCTCGAAGCTGCGCAAGCAAGGCAAGGCAAGGCAAGGGGACGGTGAGAGGAGGGATGTGCGATGCCTGGGGCCCTGGAAGCAGCCAGGGGTTGTCCTGGAGGGGCTGCTGGCAGGAGAGCCGGTGTCAGCGGGAGGTGGGGGAATAACCTGGCTGCTGCTCAAGGTAAAATCACATTTTTCCTCTCCAGGAGCTTGCAGCCAAGGCTGAAACTGAAGTGCTACAGACATAATCCTTGCCCAGAGCAGCTGGCGTTGTTTCAGGGTTGAAACTGTGAGTCAAAGATGCTTTTATGTCAAGACTTGCTTGAAATCACTCACTGTGGTCCATTTATTTTAGCCTGTGGCTGGAGGGAGAGAGGTTCAGGTGGGTAATGATATTTGGGAGCTTGAGGATGAACTTCACTTCCAGATCAAAATGTCTTCTCTGTTGCTCGTGGCTATGAGGTCTCTCAGATGATGCTTGTGCATGTCGCAAAGCTCTGACTGCATGACACAGAAAGCAGTCATAAGCTGTATCTTGTGAGAGTTTGTTAACGATGCAGCTTGCTGTGTTTTCTCAAAAATG
The DNA here is from genome assembly GCA_000699545.1 of Podiceps cristatus. Lineage (NCBI taxonomy): Eukaryota > Metazoa > Chordata > Aves > Podicipediformes > Podicipedidae > Podiceps > Podiceps cristatus. Next base: position 29,888 of record KL289413.1, on the reverse strand, counting down.
TGATATACATGTCCATCAGTCAGGTGTTCGTGCAGACAACGTTGTATCTGGAGGAGAGAACCAGCAACTATTAGTTTTCCTCTCTCCACACTATCTGGAAGAGCAAGCCTCAAGCAGATGAAATGGAGGGGGAGGGAATTATTTGCTAAGTAGGCATCACACTAAAATAACTACCTTTTCTCATGACAGTAAACAAAAGGCAGCCTTTGTTAAGGTCTGTAGTTCAAGCAGGACTGGGCAGACGTAACAAATATTTGGTAGCATGGGATTTTTTCCAAGGCATGGAGAAAAGAGAGTGCTTATCAGCTGAGAGAAAAGCTGAGAGAAAAGAAGGGTACGATGGGGATCTTGCACAGACAAATAGAAATTTTGGCCCTAAAAAAAGAAGATCTTACATGAAAAAAAGTGCTGAAAGAAGCTTTAACACTAAAGCATGAGGTGTAAAACCTGAGGCACTTATGCAGAAAGGCTTAAAAATGAGAGGCATTTCGTTGGAAAGAGCTGTATACTGTACCTATAGGCACAAACCCACATGACACATGCCTCCCACCTCATAACCCCCTTACACACATAAAGGATTGCCTTGCTGTCTTCCAGAAGATTGGGAAAAAAAAATCTACAGCACTTTAAATGGAAAGCTTAGAGGGTAGGATTTCAATAGAGCCCAGGGAAACTGGAAGCTCAAGCCACAACATTTTATTGAAACCACTTACACAAATCAACAATATGTTTTTGCAATGCTCATTAACCTCACACTTTTGCAACAGGTTATTTTTCCCCCTCTATGAAACCATGACTTAATGCATAGTAATGGCATGTCAAAGGCAGCGTTACAGCCCGGGTCTTGAATGCAATGCTGAGTCTCCTGTCATGCGTGGAATGTAATTACCATTAAGGTTGAAAAATGAGGGAGATGAACAGTAGTGGCAGTTTTTCTCAAGTTTACATAAACACTGGCTGCAAGAAGAGGGCAGGAACATTAAAATCAAAGAGTTCCTGTCACATCAGCGCTTTAAATCTCTAAGCGGCTCCTTGAAAATCATCTGGCCTCGGTGAACACAAACAACCGATAAAAGCTTCAGTTAAGGTCTGCTCTTATCTGCTAATTTCAGGGCAGTCTTGCCCTTTGCCCACTGTCCCTAGGAAAGTAGCGATTTTGGCACTTTCTCCTGGCTCACTAAACTCTCCACGTAGGAATAATAATAACTAGCTGGAAAGAAGTAGAGATGGGGTTGAAGGTGTTTGAAGAGGAAATCCCTATATCACTTGCTGAGCAGCTGTGGGGAAGCACTCCCCGTGCTTTGCCTGTGTGTGTTAATGGGTAAAGACTGGGTGACAGAGGGTACCACTCCTCTCATTTCTAGTGCTGGGTGTCATCTCTTGGGCACAGAGCACCAAAGCCTGACCCAAAAGCTTTCAGAAACGTGGGCAGCATCTCTCTCCTGCCAGCTCCCAATGAATCTGCAGGGTTCATCTCCTGGTGGAAGCGCCAGAAAACGGGAATGCCTTGGGAAGGAAGAAGCAGTAGAGATGTTCTAAGGTTTTTCTCCCCAAGTTGTGGGGGTGGCTTTTTCCCTTACTCGCACCAAGTGAGCAGCCGAAAACGCAAGCCTGCAGATTTCAGGTTTCATTAGGGACGTGAAGCTCTCAGCAGGTTTGTCAGAGGATGTTTCAAAGGTAACTTTTCTGCGTGAAACTGGTCTGATTTATTGTCTCTGTGGTTTTATTGAGCGGTTTTGGCTTCTGTTTTCTTTTTTTTTTTTTTTTCCATGTGAAACCTGATGGCTTAAGCTGGGATTTGTTTTGTGGCTTTGATGAATTTGAGTCTCCTCATCCTGCTGCTTTTAATGGAGCAGTGCTGTAAAGTACTTTGAGTTCAAAATCCCGCAAAATTTTGTGCCGGTAAAAAACACGGGTCGCTTGAATCTGTGTCTCCTAGATTATCCTCATTGCTCTCCCTCTCCTTTCTCCAAGACTGGCTCTCTCCACCAGGCTGGAGCCACCAGCAGGCAGCAACCCGAGCTAACTCAGCTTGTGTTTTAGCATGGCCCTTTTGCTCCCCTAATCCCCTTTGGCTGCTTTCCGTACCCAGCAAGGATGGGAGCCGTGCCATGGAGATACTCCTGTCAGAACCTCTTTGTGCTGGGGTGGAGAGGAAGAGAGAAGGAAAGGGGCAGGAAAAAGAAAGTAAAAGGGTCACCTTACTGGTAATCTTCTCTCCAAAACCCTACTAGGTCTTCATGGAAAGAGGTCAAACACTGCCATTTCCTGCTGCCGGTTTCAGTGCTTGCCTGAGCTTTTATAAAAATGGTCCTCTTGGGTCCAAACGGGCTCTTCTCATCTTCCAAACTAACTGAGTTGAGTTTAGACTGTGTGGAAATTGTAACCAGCTGCAAATGGTTTATCTACCAGTGACAGAAGAAACAACAAGAAAAACAAAGAGTAGGAAAGTTTAATGCAATCTCACTTGCGGGTTTTGAAACCAGTACTCTTTTGCCACAAAATAATCATGTGTTTTTATAAATAACTTCTTTTTAATGAAAACATTGCCTTTTGTGGAACAAGCATTTTTCTTTACAAAGACTTTTCCCTACCAGTGTCTTGCTCAGCATTTGTTTCTGAGCTGACAGAAATTTGTAAACCCCAAATATTTTGGGGAGGAAAAATTATTTCTTTCCCCCTTCAAGTCTTCCAGCTGAAGGTTTTAGATGACGCCAAACTGGAGATTTCTTACGACACAGATGAGTCTTGAAATATTTTCATGCTCCTCTTTGCTTATCAGAATTTGGATCTCCAGATGGGCTAGAGATTCATGTTTGCAGAAATCCTTTCCATAAAGTATAGGGTGAGTGCCATGGCTCATTTCTTATTCTAAAAATGCCTCTAAGCCCTTTGGGGGTTTGTCCCATGTTGCCCGAGCACAGCAAGCAGAACAAGTCTGGGGATGATCCCCAGGCTGAGGCAAGAGCCCTGGTCACTATATGAGTTCATGGTGATAACAGCTGAGCCAGGACTTAAGTCCAGAGGTTGGGGACGGGGATATACAAGACCAAGTATGGATGCACTGGTGACATAGCTCAGGCAGAGACCAGAGGTCTCTGAACCTCAGTGAAGCTCAGGAGGGAAGGCAGGACTTGCAGAGGCTTCTCAGGGCCAGACCTCCAGGATGGAGAAATGCACAGAGGGCCCTAGCATGCACTCACCCCTTAACATTGCAGTCAGGTGTTTGCAGTCCTAAACCCCAGAGAGTACGCTCAGTGGTATAAATCATGCAGGTATTCGTGTTCCTCAGTGATAGCGATCAATATGAACGACTGCAACTTTCATTGCTGGTGTTCAGGCAGGACTTCATCTAACCTTAACTCCAGGCAGGTGGGAGAAAATGCCATCCATTAAATATTAACTGAATGACATAGTTGGAATAAACGTAGAAATGTAAAAAACACAGCACTCAAGTGGAGTAGAAAACACCCCAAGGGGCAAGTATTCTTCAGTACAAGTGAGACGAAAATTGGATACTTCAGAAATGGTGAGAATGTTCTTGAGTATACAATCCTTTTTGCAGTGTCACACAACTAAGTCAGACTTTTATCAAACCACTCTGGTGATAAAAGCCTGGAATTGAGAAAATCAAATGGGAAAAATAGAAGTGGGAGGAGGGTGTTAATAAAGTCTAACGTGTAATGTGATGTGTATTAGTTTTTAATCAAGTTCTATATGTGGCCACAGTAAATAAATATGATGAGATTCCTCCGCTTCTAATTCACATTCTTATTGGTGTTCTTGTTCATACACACTGTTTTTCTGAATAAAAGCAGTGGGGGTGGGTGAAAAGAGGTGGGAAAAGCAGAGAGGAAAAAGCAGAGGCCATGCTGGAAAATGAAAAACTCCTCTGAGTATTCATCCTTTATGGACCTCATTCTGCATTTCATTCCATGTGTGAAAACAAAATGCAGTTCTGTTCCCCAAAGTATCAGTGAACAAAATGGGCTTGACTCCTTTAAACATAATGGAATGAGATCATTCAGTTTTAGTTTGGTTTGGTTTTTTTTTTTTTTCTCTTTCACTGAATTTTTCACTTTACTTGTATCCAGGTTAATTTATGCCTCTGTTTAGTTGTACACAATTTAGCCATTCAGGTTTGATCATCATATAAACCTTTGACCCTTGATCTGTTTTGATATGTTTAAAGGGATATTGTCTAGCAGCTAAAGAAGGTGCTATCCTAATTAATAGTTATATAAAAAGTTCTGAACTTTCCTAGCACAAGAGTTGCAGGATTTGGACCACTGCTTCACAGTTAGCTCCGCCAGCTGAAGTGCAACTCATACAGAAGGATGCATGTCACTAGCTGGCTCAAGCAGAAGTGAGTAAGCTCCGAACTAAGAGGAAATCATTATGCCTGGGATGATTTTTTGCAGTCTTAAGGACAGCAGATGACACAAGTTGCATGTAGTATCTCAGCAGTTAAAGTCTGCAGTTTTGGTCGGATACCAAGACTGAGTGCAAAAAGAGAGATTTTAAGCTTTTGTGTGTTTCTTTGAGTGAATGCTCTCCTACCATCTTTCTGGATTGCTTCTTGCAAAGGTTGGGGCGATGGAGTTTTACTGGCATGAGTATTCAAAGAAGGCACTTTATGAATGACTTTGACAAATTATTAATTTCCTTTGACTAAAGGGAAAATCCCTTACATGTGAATTGTATGAAATGCTAGAGGTGATTGCGTGTTCATTGTGCCACTAAGTGTACATGGTACCATGCGGCTTGTCTGAACAAATTAGCCTAAAAGCTTGTAATTTCTTCCACTTATATTTGTTGCTCTGATAAAGGATAATATCCCCTCCTACAAAGACTGCCAAATTAGTAGACTTCAGACACTGAATATCGAACACTGGCAAAGCAGTTTGTGTTAACTGAGAGAGATAACCTTCTGGAAGCAAAGGCAGCAACAGAAAAGGTTGTCAGATTTTTTTGTTGTTGTTTTAAAGAACAGGTATTTTGAAGTAAATGATAAGTTACAGGCAAAACTAAACTGTTTGTTTCTGATTTGTTTCATTTGGATTTATTTCGCTATTAATCTGTAGGATGTTTTACAGAAAGAATATCAAAGAATACAGTGGTCTATAATACCACCTATAGATAAAACCACAGAACAGCCCTTTTGCTGCTCTGTGACCCTGCTTCAGCCCAGACTTTTGTCCAGCATGTTAAATGCCATCTCACGTGCATGGGATCGTTTCTGGCACAGGGCACCCAGCTGCAGCATTTTTTTTTCACATACCCCAATGTTTTACAGAAAGAATATCAAAGAATACAGTGGTCTATAATACCACCTATAGATAAAACCACAGAACAGCCCTTTTGCTGCTCTGTGACCCTGCTTCAGCCCAGACTTTTGTCCAGCATGTTAAATGCCATCTCACGTGCATGGGATCGTTTCTGGCACAGGGCACCCAGCTGCAGCATTTTTTTTTCACATACCCCATCTAAAATTATCTTTTTTTTTTTTTTTTTTTTTTTTTAATTTGGGTCTGGCATTGCACAGGTAAGATACTTCATCACTCACAAACAGATGAAAGTTATTATTAAAAGGTTCAAGTATACATTATTTGTCTTTTTATCTAAGGGTAAGTGAAACATAAATTATACAGAAACTTAGAGAAGATTCCTTCTCTCCCTAAAAGCAATTTGCACAAATGTATATATCCACAGTCTCCTGGGAGATCAACCCTATCGCACCATTTGAAGAGGTGAAATAAGTGCAGCTCCTTTAGAAGGAAGAAATAAAGTCAGATTTTTTTGGTTCCACAGACAAGTGTCCTCAATTAACACTGACAGCTATTTAATTTCATTTAAAGTAGGTTGGTTTAAAATATGATTCTTATCTCTCCACCACAGGATGAACTAAGTCTCTCTAATTTTAGAGTCACCCAGCGATGGGTATTAGGGGAACTCAGTTACATTTCTTTCTACGGAAACCTGAGCTCCATTAGCAAAATATAGATTTGAGCAGATATGGACCCAGCATCTGGCCTTTTAGAAATAAGATAAAACTGTGAGGAGGGAATAAGAGAAGATGCAAAGCCCGTTTCAATCAATAGTGAGGCTCTGTAACCTTCAGCAGGTTTTGGATCCCGCTTTGAAAGAATAGAAGAACTTGTTTACCATAAAGGAAGAAATCCTTGTCAGTTCATTAAGGCCTTGATTTTGTTTTTCTCTAAAATCTCTTATTTCTCTCTCTAATAGCAACTGGCTGTCTTAAAAAAAATTGGGCAGCAAGTTTTGCCATGGTGGAGAGGAGTGGATACCATCCCCACTAAGAGGGATGTGCTTAATCTGACATATTTGTCCCACCCCAAATGCTGTTCAAATTTTAATTAAACTCTGTGCTGCTCCTATGTGCTGATCTAGAGTTGGTAGCAATATAAAACCATCAACTCCTGAAAAAAAAAAAAAAAGGTATCTGTTTTGAAAATGTCTTTTCAAACTAATGGATGCTGATGTGTGGTGTTTTGGTTGGTTCAGTTTTGTGGGCTTCTCATTTTGCAAACAGATTTTTTTTATTATTATTATTTTTTCTTTTGAAAAAAAATCCAGTCTTAGGCTGGATATAAGGAAGAAGTTCTTTAGGATGAGGGTGGTGAAGCACTGGAATGGGTTGCCCAGAGAGGTGGTGGATGCCCCATCCCTGGAAACATTCCAGACCAGGTTGGACGGGGCTCTGAGCAACCTGATCTGGGTAATGGTGTCCCTGCTCACTGCAGGGGGGTTGGACTAGATGGGCTCTGGGGGTCCCTTCCAATCCAAAACATTCTGTGATTCTAAGTTCACTGAAGTTATTGGTGGAGACTTTTTTCTAAAACACACAAAAAAAAAAATCTAAGAAAGCATAAGATGGAAAAAATGAGAAATACCTTTCTCAGCCAGCTCTAGACAGGTCTTTAAAAAGGTTTAATTTAATGAAGTGAGAACAGCTGATGCTGAACTGGTTGCTAAGAAGGTGTCATGTAGCATAATGGGTTATATAAACTTGTTTGTGGCGATTACAAAATAGCCTCTTATCTCTGGGGTTGTTTAACTCCTGAGACATAAAGCTTGAGGGCACAGCTACTAATGTTTATTGGAGTCTTCTGGGCAGTTTTACTGAGCTGTGCTCAGCCAGAAGAAATACCCAGGTCCTAGGCCACTGGTCACTGTATGTGATGGCTTGACAGTAGCCCCCTAAGACACCAGGAAGGCTATGAGAAACACAGTCTCCATTTCTATCAAGATGTGGGTACCAGCAGTGGGAGTTCCAGCAAGCAAAATACACTGAGTGGTCTCCATCTAAACCACAGTCTGCCATTCAAGTAGTCCAGGTCTAGGTGGCAAAGAGGTTTTTTTTTCTCTGTCACCAATGAAGATACAGAAGAACAGCTGCAGTACTGCCTCAGCTCTTCTGGATAAGTGCACATGGTGAAGCTGTCTGCCACCATTCACAAATAGCACCTACATTTAGAGCTAAAAGTCAGTACCTAGCATCCCTGAACCAGGTGTGGAGCTACCATACCTGTATACAAAGGTATGCCTCCCTGAACAGGAGAGCACATCGGGGTGAGGAACTTACTGAGGGCTCTCAGGTGCTCCTGGTTTCCTTCTAGGTACTCTTGGGCAGCTGTTGACCTTGCTAAAATCAACAGGGGAGAGTAAAGCAGTTGAGTGATGTGACTATTTCCTGGTTAGCAAGAAAGCGGACTGTTTTGCTGAGTGATGTGACTATTTCCTGGTTAGCAAGAGAGTGGACTGTTTTGTTTCTGTTCATCTGGAGGTCCTTGGGCTGAAAAACATCTGCGTTGTCTGTGGGGTTAGTGGTACCAAAGAAGGAAGGGCTGTGGAAAACCACCACTTGCTTGTTGGAGCTTGCACTGGTGAACGGAGAAGCGAGGAGATTCTTGGAATCACAGGGGAGGGGGTGGGAGTGTAGTACTAATAACTCGTTTCTAATAACTCAATATCTGACTCTTCTGTGAGCAGTCACCTACTTCTACGTTCATGCTTCTTGCACGCAACGGGCACCAGCATAGAGATACTGGCACAGCACAAGTGCGTGCACAGAGCATCTCCAGGGACAGTCGTATGCAGGTAATCTTTCCTTGCCACACTGGTTTTGCAAGCTGGTGCTACACAGGTTCTCCTAAAACTGCCCTTTTATCACACAAGGTGCTTGCAAGCAGTGATGTTATGGTTTCTACAGCTGTGGTTAACAGGCTGTCTAGTGCTCCCAAGAAATGTTGGTTAAAGCTCAAGTTGATGCTATATATTTTAATATAGTCTTCCATTAATGAAATTGAACCGAGTCTAGTATGGAGGTTTAGGAAAGAATCATCATTAACTGGAAAAACAATCAATTTTCTGGACCTTGGAGTTAGAACTTTGATTGTATTACATGATCAAATTATGCACCATTTGAGATTTTTCTACTTTCTAGTCAGAGTGTTGGTCTCATCCAATCTACTCATCTCCCACATTCCTTCTTTGTACATTTTTTTAGGGTGTGTTTTGGGGTGAAAGAGATGCTGCTGAAAATAGTCTTAAAAAGAGAATACTCTCTGGTTTGGGTCTGATTTTTTTCTTAGTTACTAAGTCTTAATTTTAAAAACTTAAAATGTAAAACCACTATTAGGATTAAATTATTTTCAAACTAGAGCATTAAGACAGAGAAACACGAACTCTAACAGGCTGTGGCTGAATTGATATGCTATAGAATTACACTATGTGCCTTGTTTTAAAGGTTATGATGGGTTTTCCTTACGATCAGTTTTATACCTGTTTTTCATGCATTTAATAGTTATTAATATAGGCAGTAGGAGTCTAACAGGCTTTTGTAGCAACACATTTAAACAGCTAGATGGGGGTAAAGAAATGGAAAAAATATGTTGGTGAATTAGAGGTATAAAAGGTGGTGTGTTTTTTGTTTGGGTTTTTTTTTTTTTCTTTTTACTCCTGTAAGCAAAAGTACTGCTGTGATGACCCAGACCAAAAGATCTATATAGGCCAATACTCTGTTAGCTGTTCTGCTATGAGCTGGCTGGGCAAATAGAGAGGGATCCTTTTTCTGGCTTATTTTCCTAACTTACACACATCAGTGATTTAAGAACTGTTGTTCCTTGAATATGCACTGATGGATTTATCCTCTACAGATTTGCCTAATTCTTCTCTGAACCTCCTTTTATACTCCTGGTCTTCACAACCTTCTGTGCCAATAAGTCACAGAATTTAACTGTTTGTGTGGAAAAGTACATCCCTTTCTTTACTTCTAAGGTTGCTGCAGGACAATTTCATCAGGTGTCTCTTGGATTGTTTTGTGAGAAGCAAGTACCACCACCCACTTGTGTTCACCATGCCAGTCAGTATTTTTAGGCTCAGTTACTCTTGAATATTATTTTAAATTCCTGCTTTACTGAAGAAATCTTTGATGTATCTCCAATAACTAATTTTTTAGGACTTAGTTTTACCTGCGTTTGCCTAAAGTCAAGTTGTAACCACATAGGTTTTCAATTAAATTATGTAGCTTGTCCCAAATAACTTTGCTATTTTACTCATTTTTTCTGTGTTCTTCTACTTTACGCCTGTTTTGAAACCTAATTTTGAATTAATGTTTTACACTGTCTCCATCACAAATTTGTCCTATTTTTCACAAGTGTATTTGCCTTAGGACACTATTTTATAACCATGAGCGGTCTGACTCAATAAGGCTGAAGGTAAAACTACTGTAGATCATAGTAGTAAATAAGCTAACTCCCAGTGCTTTATCTGGGGGAGGGGGAACTATAAAAACTAATGAAATTTAAGTTTTGCACTTAAAGATAAAATATCTTAGCTACTTCCATGTAAATTACTCTACTTGTTCCTTACTTCAGCCCCACTATAAATGAGATATAATGAACACGCATTCTCAGCCTGTTACTTCTGTGGGGCAGCAACGCATTCAGGGGGTATGTGGTAAGTTGCACCTCAAATGAGGGGTTTTTTCAAGAGCTCATTTGGTCCACTTGTCCTGTCATACAGAGACTCACATAGCACTCTGGTGCTGGGTTTAAAGGTGAACATCGAAGAAATCGTTGTCTCTCGGAGACTTCTTTGCGAGCTCTGCACTGCACCAGGTGTCCCTCTACCTGCCCTAATGCCATCTCCAAAGCTAGTTGTGGCTTGAGTTGAGTTAACCCACAGCCTTTACTTAGCGCAGGTTGTGCTGCAGCTCCCCAATCCCCATCCCAATGGGATCCCCAATCCCATTGCAATGTGTGCGTACCAGGGAGCCCCAGGATGGGCCTGGGGGTGTGAGGTAGTTCCCTGAGACTGCAAGGGATGGGAGTGGGTAAAAATGAGTGTTCATCAGACTTGCCTCATCACCGGTGCTTGAAAAGCCTCTTCTGCACTTTGACAAATGATTCCTTGCATTGACTTTACACTATTCTTTACAATATAAGGATGGTAGAAGTAAGCCCTTACAAATAAATGATTTTGTATTTTGATGAACTATTTCACCTTTTCCTACGTGGAGATGTTCAGAAGGTCTTAAGGGCTTTGAGCATATTGAAGCGGGAAATGGGGACTGGCTTTTCTGATGTCACAGTAGCTGTTTGTGCTAGTGGAGGGTGAGGACCAAAAGAAACAAACAGAAAGCTAAACAAAGTGCTAAAAAGTACTCCAAAATAAATTATTTTAATGATAGCCACTACTGTTTTCAGGATTAATTCATTATTCCTTAATGTGAAATAGTCAAAGAAGCTCTTTGACAAGACAGAGCACAACATGCTGAGGAAATTCTCACAGGTTTATCCTATGGCCAAGAGAGGTTGGAAAGGTTAGGATATTTCCAGCTTGTTAGAGAGGGAGAGTGTCCTGGTAGTCCAGTGCAAGAAAAAACTTGATGGAGTTCTCTGTGTCCTGGACTCCTAATGAGGGTCTCCTTATCGCTAGCTAAAGATAATCCCATCTCGTCCCGATTTAGCATGAGAGACTGGGTGATGGGAACTCATAACCATCTGCTTTTCAACCCTCCTGTCCTGGAGTTCAAGTACCCCCGGTGCTTTTAAGTTCTCTGACACTTTTCCAGCACATCGCTCCCCTTCTTCAAGCTCCTTCCCTGTTCCCACCCAAACCGTTCCTACCTGGAGTTTTCTGTTTCTTCCCTCAGAACTACAGCCTTTCATCACCATCTGACCCAAAGTCCCCTCAATCCTCCCAACTCTCTTTCTTCACCGTGCCCATTTCGTGTTAACGGCAACCTTTGAATAAAATTGTCAGTAGCACTGTGTTTGGTGAGCTCTCCTGGTCTCTTCCCCTCCCTTTCACAGTGACTGTATCTGATGACTAAATTTTCAAGTTGTCATTCCCAGCTGTCTACAATAAGAGCTGTTGTATGTTGAAATATTCCTATAAACCTAGCCCAAACAGGACCTTATTCTAAAGAATAAAGGAAAATGGCATGAATTTCCTCCTCATAGACAAGAGATTGTGAGTTTGGGTGTGTGTACTCTTGAACATCTGGTAAAATGCAATTTGGTGATGAAAGCTTCCTTCACATGGTCAAGTCCCAACAATATCACCCACTGTTTAGACTAAACTTTTATTTCACCAAGTGCTACACTTTTGCTTTCAGTGACCTTGTACATCAGTCAGAGGGCATGCCACACACACTGCTTTTTCCACTCTGAACAAGGAGTCTAAAGTTGAAAATTGCAGGTTGGAGACTCCACCGCCCCAATGCTCCATCCCTGTTGTGGCTAAGCTTGTTATCGTGGAATAATTATTGTTATGTCGATAAACCAAGCACTGGGCCAATGACCTCTGCAATATCAAGAGCGCTGTTTTCATGAGACTCATTTCAATAGACATTTGCAAGTGACCTCAAATGCAGCAAAGATATCCTGCTGTTCTCTTGTGTTTTAGATGGTCTACATATCACATGCATGATATTGAAATAGATCCCTTCCACAATGATCTCCTGAAAACTTTGATCATTGTGTGTTCTGGTGTAGCCCTAATGATCGGGCCTGGACTGTTGTTCTTGAAGCCATCATAATTGTGCTTTATTTCCCCTCGTCTTGTTTTGGTTTGTATATGTGAAAGAGAGAGAAGGAGGAGGGGAAATACTATGCCATCTGCAGTGTTTTTGTTATAACTGTTATCTTAAACTCCAGTACATGGAGAGTTGTTGTTACAGATGTAGGAACTCTAGACAGGAGCATACCAACATCCAGTGCTTGGTCGTTTTATATGTGTGTTTGTGATCAATGGGTGCAATGGGAGCTTTTACACCCATACAATTGCAGCTGTACTGAAGTTACCCGTACTACTCAATACGTGATGTTGGAAAATTATCCAAACACATGGGAATAGGATTCAAGTACCTTGTTCTTTCATAGATGGATAGGAGATTACCACTGTCTCTTAAAACTGCTTCAGAAAACTATAAAAAAAAAAAAAAAACAAAAAAACCAAAACTAAACCCCAAACAAACAAAAAAACCCCATACAACACACACACACACACACACACACACACACACACACACACATTATTTTGAATTTAAAAGTTAAACTTGAAGGGCTAAGGTATAACACCTGATTCAAGGCTCCATAATGGTTTCCTATGGCAGACTTTGAAATAGGACAGGACCTCCTGGAATTCTCCAAGTCCCCTCTTCTGTTAGCAAGTGCTTCTTGAGGACACGTAGGGACAGATGTCATGGCGGAACAGGGGACCCTGCTGCTTTGGTTTTGAAAGATTGCACGCCTGGAGGGAATGGGTACACCAGGCATGACACTTTGTGACCTTTCTTACATGCCTATTAGTTAAAAAAAAAAAAAAAAAATCTGAAATATATTGCTAATGCACCTATTGATACAGTTCTGCAGGAAAGTCTCTTTTACGTCTGTGCTGATGTGAATGCGGAGGAAGGTGTTGATGAGATAATATTTCTCTATTTAAACAAAGTCGAAACCATGGAAAGTTGAAAACCCATCATTTAAATGAAAATAATAGGGCCTACTGCAGATGCAGTCAGTGACAACAAAACTGTTTTGCTGCTAATGTGCTAAAATAGAAACCCTCTGCTGTCAAAGTATGAAAGCAAGGATGTTTTGCTACTTCCAGGGTCATGCATGAAAGGTGTCTGATATGAATTTTGGCTTGTGCAATTCCTCTTGTCCCAGACCAGGCAATCATCCACAGCAGAGCTAGAGACGGGAGGAGGAGGAGGATTGCATGGTCTGCTATATGGCAGACCTTAATATTTATGCTCGTAGCAACTTCGAAAGAGTCTGCTGTTACCTTGAACCCCCAAAAGTTGAAAGACCGAGATGACATTTCTCTCATGTGGTAGCACAAGAAAGCAGGACTGGAGTAGTCACTCTCTTACCTGTACTGGTAGGCTATTGGAACAGCAATGCAAAATTCTTTCAAACTGCTCTAGAGAAGTATTAAGAAAGATCAGGGGGTGGGGGGGAGGACAACACACAATAGGTACACGATGACAGATATATAGATTAGCCTCTACCTATGTCCCAGTTTTTAACTATGTCACAGGTTTTAAATTGGGTTGGACCCATGACAGTGCTTTGCTTGTCTAGACTCTCCCTCCTTTCTCTGTTTTCTCCCACCTGTTTCTGGACTGCACTCTCTCCTTCCTTACTTGGACAGTCTCACTGAAAAGTAAAGCATATCCTAAGCAGAAAAAAAAAAAAATTAAATGTCATATCTTGAAAGAAAATTTCAAAATCACATCATGAATGCTGTGTAAAGCCTTAAACCCCATGTAATTTAGTAGTGATTTTTATCAGAAAGCTGACATTTAGCATACTGTGCTGATTAGTACATGTTCTCTGCATATCTCAAAGGCATTTCAAAGACTGGAATTTCATAGATCTTCAATAATTGCTTAGTTCTTGACCAGCCAGCTGAACTGCAGAATTAATTTCTTCAGAGGTTGAAATATTCTATCGATATCCCTCCCGTTTGCTTGTATTTCCATGCACTGAGGTGGACAGAAATATTATCTGTGCTGTGTCCAGAAATAAGTTTTCCAGTTGTCCAAGTTCTACTGATCAGCAAATTAAGAACTGGAAGATGCACACGTGTGTGCTTATGTACCTGTGTAGAACATATTTAATTGAAGGATGTTGGACAAAAGGAGCTAGGCAGATGATAAATGTTTCCCGTGGAGACAGATCATTGCTTGGGTTTCCTGTCTTCTTGCCGTTAACATCACAGGGTCAGGACTTGTTCACTCTTTACCTCCAAGATGCATTGGATAGTTGAGGTCTTCCTGAGACCATCAGGTCTGAAATCAGACCAAAGGAGTCCTTGCTTGGCTGAAAACTCTCCTGTTTCCCTCAGATGTCTATGCACAGTGTTGAAGAAAGTCTGTTAAAGTTGCACAGCACCAACTTTTTCAAGTCAGGTTCTGAGGATGCTCATATACAGTGGTTTCTAAGCTGTCTTCCCCAGAAATCAGAATGCTATGGCTTTGCACTCCAGAAACTCTTTCATTAAATTGAAAACATCAGAAAGAAAAAGAGAAAAAGCCTGACCAACCAAATCAAAATAATTTTTCTTCCCTCTTTTGCTGAGTTGTCATGCCTCGACTCTAAATTAGAATTTTAGGACTTTAGAGGGGAACGGAGCATTTGGTTTCCTTATTTCATGCTAAATCAGAAATAGCATAAAAGAACATTTACTTTGCAAGGGACAGAACAGGGACCACTGCCCAGAAAACTGCCAGTTTTCTCCTGCCTTTGCAGCTGAGCCCTTGGGCCCCTTTCATGTCAGACCTGGCTGTAATTGTAACACCTGCTCTGGAGCTACACCGAGAGCTGCGCCGATAAAGGTAGCAGTTTGCAGACCTGAGCACGCTGGAGCGCCTTAGCTTTTTGGAAGGCCCTGGTTTCTCTGGCCCAGGTCCAATACACCACTTAGACATCTGCTTAACTTTAAGCATGTGAGTATCCCCTTTGAAGTTCTATGTATATTGTGTTTTGCTGGACTGAGGTCAATGAGCTCAGTACCTTGCAGGATTGAGCTCCTGAATGTCAGATTTGATTAAATGCTCCCCCTTTCTTCCCCCCTTCTCTTCTCCTACCATGAAAGCCTGACTAGAGCTGAAACAGCCTCAGGAGAGAGGGGAAAAAAAAAAAAAAAAAAAAACAGCTGGTGGGAAGTGAGCCTGGCTCAGCTGTGGTAGCTCGGTCTTGCAGATCTAACCAGAAGAAAAGCAGAGCAAAAAATCTGATTGGAGATCTAGTTAAAAATTAAACCATCTACACTTTCCTAGGGGAGCTGCAGAATCTCAGCTAGAAGTGACTGCCGATCGATCATGCTGCCTCTTCCTCCTCAAACTCAAAATGGTATCTAACTCAAAACGGCCCGTTTTATCTAAGTGGTAACTTCACCCTGTTAATTGCGCTCCTGCTCGTTTCTTCCTGCGACTCCAAAATACCCCCTCTGCAAACGGAATGAACCTCGCTCTCTCTCCCCGTCTGTTCCTTGTCAATTCGCATCAGTTTAAGGTCAGGAAAGCTAACGGGGAACAAGGCGCTGCAGCATTTGAACTCAACCTTGCTTTCCCAAGGAACAAACTGACAATTAGTACAGGGATCAGCATCAAAAAAGAGCAACCCAGCATGAAGCCTGTCTAATTAGTCATATGAACGGAGGGCTTCCCCTCCACTTCCTCGGGAACACATGCCTGTCAGATCTGATACAGAGAGACTGCTCTCCCTAACATAATACTGAAATTAGATTCAGAACAGGTAGCCCTGGCTGAATTGCTGGTTTAAGCAACGGGGAGGCTTAGTTGCAACATCTAGTTGCATGCCCGTACCCACAGTTGCAGCGTGCTTGTGACCATGTGCTTTACAAGTGATTGCAGAATGTTTCTTTCCTTCCAAAACCCAGAAGGAATGAAGGGAGGAAAAAAAATTTTTTAAAAAAAAGGCGTTGGTCATGTTGCTAATCTTCTCGGTTTAATAACACTTCTTGTTTAGATGGAAAAATGAGCAAAGGGAAAAATTAGAGATGAAAGCTGAATGACAGTCTCTTAATCTCAGAGAATTGTGCTGGTTGAGAGACTCCATGTGTCTGACTTTTTTTTTTTTTTTTTTTTTTTTTTTTGCTTTATGAACCAGAACACGCATTCATCTCCCGCAATCTGCAAGGCAAAATAACTAGCAGCAAAACTTTGTGATTACTGTTAACTTTGCCATACTACCTGGATAGTGGCTAATAGCCTGAGCCAAAATTAAGATCCTGTTGTATTTACTCTGTGAATGCAAAAGGCAACCAAAGCTCATGCAGTGTAACAGCTTGTCTATACAGAGGCAGATAGAAAAAACAAGCCAAATAAAATGAAAGTGTATATTTTACGATTAGTTAAACTCCATTTAAATTCCTAAGTCAAACTCCTAATTCAGAGTTTAAAAGTCCTTAATCTGATTTTGTTGAATTTACTTTGGAAGTGAAGCAAATGAGATGAAATAAAAGCTACTTTAAACATGTCCTGGAACTTTTCTGATGTGGGCTGCAAAATATATGTGGCATGTTGGCAATTCTGAATTTTCATTTTGTTCTTGAACGTAAGGTATGTTTTATATTGGCAGGGCTTATTTCTGGAAGGAAAAAGGAATAAACCACTCAGACATAATGGGCTTTTGCATGGAGGTAAAGAAACATCTGTATAGGGGCTGCATGTGTATAAAAAATAAAGAAAAGAAAATACACACACACTCCCCACTGCCACAGTTTTATCAGTGCATCTGCTGGGTCTTCATGATGGTGACATGTTGCAACAAGTGCCTCAGCACTGGTTTCTGTACAGATCATAGCCTAGATTGGGCACTTTTTCTTTTTTTTTTTTTTTTTTTCCCCCCTTCTTCTTCACTTTTCTTTCTCTAGCCAAAGTGCTGTATGCCTTGGTTTCACGGACACGACTGTCCCATCAGACAGGAACTCTCTGTTCCTTCTGTAGGAGCTGCCAAACAGCCATCAAAGCAGCTTCACTCCTGCAAGGTGCCTCAGGCTGTTTGTTTCAGGAGACTGACAGCTGCATCCCCAGACATGGATTCCTGGCATGGCAGGAGAACTCCGGTACCAGTCCAACACCTGTATCCAGGTGGTTCCTTTGTTTATATACCAAAATGGAGCAGAGATGTCTTCTATTTGATGTAGCACTGGGCTGTCTCAGGAGACATGTATGTGCTTCCTACCGTGACATTTACCTTCTGGTAATTCAGAGGACAAAGCTGAAACAATTTGTGTGGTTCTTCCTTTCCTACCTATCATGATAATACCCTTATTTTCAAAGCGCTTGAGTTGTACCACTGAAAAGTGTGATAAAAGGCCTTTTCATCATTATTTATTATAATTACTATTAATGCAGAAGCACTGGCAACCTTAGCTTGAGCTAAGCACATGCTCAGGAGGAGCACCACTGTGCCTAAGCAGAAATGCCCAGGAAATGAGACTGTGCAACTGAGCTCCTTGGCTTTTTACATATCAGAGAGAAAGAAGAAAAAAAAATAATAAAAAAGATTCTGCTATATACACTGAGCGGTACAGATGCAATGCTTACCAGGGAAGCTGCGATTCTCTAGGATTTGGATCAGTGCACTCTGCTTCCCTCATGCAGATTCTCCATATATTAATTAACTGAAATCAGATGCTGGGTGCTTTTACCAGCTTGTGTTTGAATAGACACTTGGTGGCACACTTTCTCTGGAGTGCTGTGGGATAATGTAGCTATTTCTATTTTTCTAGAGTCCCTTTTTGTTATCTTCCCTTGTCCTTGCCTTGGTGTGTTCTTACGGGCTGCTAGCCTTGTCCTCTGGCTTCTGCAGCTTACCCGGAGAGCATGAGCAGCTGCTTTTAAGAAACAAACAAAACACTTCCCCACAGATCTCGCTTCAGCTCCCAAGAAAAATAAGAGAATTGACAGCTACAGTATTCTGCAGGTTTCAATGACCATCTGTGGGGTCCATGCTCAGCTGAATTTCACTGTATTCTGTGGGTGCTGGAAATGAAGTCCTTCTCTCATAGTCTTCTCGGGCCTCCCTTCTGCTCCTGCATGTCTGCTTTCTAGAAGGCACAATATTATTCAGTATTTGCACATATTCATCCAAGCACCATCAGCTAGTCCTGGTGATACATACTTCTGCTACATTCACACATAGCAAAGAGTCTCACTGTATTAAAAAAAAATAAATTAAAAATTGTACAAGTAGTAAGAAGATTATGTGTGTTACAATTTTTCCTCAGGCTAATATTCATGGTATTTACCCTGCCACCTTTGTTATACAGATACTAGCCTAATACTATTGCTCAACCATAAAACTTACATTTGTTTCCAGAAGAGTTCAGTGGTATGAGCTGGCTAATACGGTCATCAGCGCTCTGTGAATCTGCATTAAAAGAAGAATTGCGTGTACATTCCCCTGAAATTTTACAATTTTACAAGGCACTCTGCTGCTTTCCTGTGCCAGCTGAAGATGTTGGTCGAAACATGGAAAAACTATGGGCAGTACTCAGTGTCTGTTCAACTTGTAGCTCTGATCATCTTTTCTTCATGCTGCTTCTACCAGCTGTCGCTTCAACAATGTAATGGACTGCACAGGATTGGGCACGGGGCCCCCTAACGAACCAGCACTAATGAACTCTGCCAAAATCTACTGCCATTAGAGTACAAATGTAGAGAAATGGCTACGGTGTCAGGTCTTTCATACACTTAGCCCTGGACAAGAACTGGGGGAGGGGGAAAGAGAACAGTGGGACAGTGGTATGTTACATGTCAAAGATGCGTGTTGTATGATGATGAACTGGTAACTGGTTCCCTGGTGCTTTTTCCGCAGTTTCCTCAGCCCTGCAAGCAGTACTTTAATTAACAGGCTAGTTGTCCAAAGCCACCTTTGCTTTTCTGCTCACTCTCCTTGCTCAGTATGTTACAGCATTTGCTGCTCTGCAAAGCTCTGAGGAAACAGCAGGTTTGGTTCCCAAATGCTCTAAAGCTCCATTTGAAACCAGAGAGCGAGTCGAGCCTTCCCATCACTCACATGGGAAGGTTTCAGATGATATAATAGTGCCTTTTCCATCCTTTACAGCTCTGGTTCAAGTCTGTTAGCCATTTCAGCAATGTCCCTCTGAGGGAACGCTAGCGATGCTGCTGACTCACAAAAGGCTCCACTTCCTTGACACATCGCAGTGACTGCAAAGAAAGCCTTTCTCCATGTGAGCCACAGTGCAGCGCAGCCTGGTTCTCATTATGTTCCTCTCTGTACCATTATACTTCTGCGTAGAGGCAGTACCCACCCAACCGGGGTCACGTCTGCTGCTAACAATCTGCTGACATATTAGATAAGTTATATGGGTTTCTTCACTGCTGCCAAGGGCAAAATATTCCCACTTCTACAGTATTTCATTATCTATCTTTTTTTTTTTTTTTTTTACCAGATGCTGGTCAAGCTACAAAAAGCGGGGAAAGTTCCTGAAGTGCTGTGATCTTACCTTATTCATGCTGCCTGTTTTCCTCCCCAGAAGTGTAGGATATGAAACAATGGGGAAATAGCAGCCGGGATTTCTCCACTTGGCCTGCCTGAAGGGTCTTTCTTCTTTCTACCCTCACCTGATGTGGACACTATGCAATTTGCTTTCAGTAACTCTTTTAATTGAGAGAGGTCTAATGTAATGAGTCACCTGCAGGACCTTCATCTTCAGCCCTGAACACATGGGCAGTTTGCAAGACATCTTAATGTCTCTTCCAGAGTTTTTTTGACCCCAAAGCACTGTCTTTGTTTATATAACACAAAACAGATACACTTTGTTGTTGTGGTATTACCACGAGGGAAACTATGCTTGTTGCCTGTTCCTTAAAACTGGGTTCCTTAAGGAAACAAGGCTGAAACAAGACTGGCTGGCTGTCCGTCCATCCATCCCACGCCTCCTCCAACAAAATTTCTGAACTACTTGGCCAATTTCAATGCCACTTAAAAATAAGGACAGGATGACAATGATTCTAAATGTATACTTGGTTTGGGAATATAGACAGGCTAATATAGGAAGCAGAGATTCTCTTTCTGCCTCCATTGATGGAATAATTGCAGCATGACTTGGTTCTTTTTCTTTTTAGATAATGATTGACATAGAAAACTTCATCACAAGGTATAAAGTCATGGGTAACCAGCCTTCATAGGTTCTGCTACTTTATGCAAAGTATTTCTTTTTTTATATCCCCTTCAATACATGCTCTTGAGAAAATGTACCTAAATTTGCACATACTGCCCACTCCATTGCATCGTGGAGGAGTAGCCTGGTCCTCAGTAAACCCAGTATAGGGTAGATGTATTAGTAGGCTTGTAGGAATCGAGCCTGGTTTCCCTCACAGTTTTGTGAGATCTGATGTGTTCTTCCTTCCTTCGATTACACAGTTTATGCAACTGTTTCATTTGTCATAAACTTCTGTTAAAAACAAACAAACTCCACAACTTGGTAAATTAAAACTATGCAAGAGGAGGTAAAATTAACTTTAGTTGTGTTCCATATACTATTATCTCATATATAATAGTTCAAACCTTTTCAAGTCCCTGGCTCTTGGATAACTAAACAAGTTTGTTAGGAGCTTCACCATACGCCTTCAAACAGGACCACACCTAGACCCATCCAAAGCTATTTGGTATCAGTGAGGCACATTAATATAAAGTCTGCTGAACAGATAGTAAATCTGGTTTCTGTCTCTCTTCTGAAGAAGGGAACCCAGCTTTTGTAAAATCTGGGTTCCATATGCAGAGCCAGCTATGAAGTCTTTCCTTTCACAGGAAAAGCCTGCACCAGTGTCCTCAAGTTTCATCAGCTCTGTTATGTCTCTCATGTCCCTTCCTCCCCCCTGCCAGGAGATTCAAAGTACCAGTGCTTTGGTCAGGCCTGCTTCTTCTTTACTGGAGGCAGATGATGATAAGTAGGTTTCATGTCCCCAGTACCTGTTAATAAACAGAGGTTCGGGGATAAAAGCAATGGGCACGTTGCAAGGACCTGGGTAAGGAGCCTCGCGAGGGACCACAGCTGCCGGTGCCAGTCGTACGAGTCAATGCAGAAAATGCAACCAGGTTGTAGGCAGCCTGTTGGTATAGCTCACTCTTAGTTTGGCTGCAAAAGAGTTCGTTGCGATCCTTCCCTCTTGATTTGTGGATCTGAGGAGGGGTTATTTTAAGATACCCAGTTCAGGAATACGGTTAACTGCCAAAATGACCCCATCTTTGCTAGATCATGTATGGCGTGTTTCCCAATCCATGTAAGATTGTGGAATGATTGCTGTTTATTAACTCCTCTAGGTCTGGGTTTCAGCTTTACCTCAAAGCTTACATCCTCCAAAAGAGAGCTGGCATTTCACAGCAGAAACTGCTTTTCTTTAAATAAAATCTAAAAGTAAAATTAGAACAAAGTGAGTTACAGATGTCAAGGGCTGTAGGCTGCCAGTGATGGCTATGAGATAGCATGCAGATGACCTAGGCAGTGCTTGAATAAACTGAAAATTCTTCTGTGTTTTGTAAAAAAAAAAAAAAAAAAAAAAAAAAAGACAGGAAAGAGAAAAGATGGCTTTCAAAAGGGCTAACCCTTCCTTTCTTTATCTGCCTGTGCGACCTCCCTTCTCTACCCCTGTAGCCCTTGCAATTCTCCTTTATGTGCTTCAGATGCACTGGAAAGTTGGTTCTTTTTGGTTCTCAATTTCCCGTGAAAGCCTTCTCATTCCCGTGACAGTTGATTCCACAGTGTGATGCAGCTTTAAGAACACATACTTCTGTCAACAGGGGGGGAAAAAAAAAAGGTAAGAGACAGAGCTACCTTAGAAATCCCACTCTCTGTGCAGTGCCTGCTTTTCCAGCCCCCATGACTCCCATCTACACCGCTGTCGGTGGGACAAACGCATGCTGCTCCTCTAATACCACCATCATCGCCATTGAAAGCACCAACCTGTAACAGACGCAAATTTTCAGGCAAAAAAGCACAGTCTAAAGACAGACAAGAAATACCAAGGTTAACATGTTATTCAAGACTGTATATACTCAGGTTTTAGTGGAGAAAATTAGCAAAATAATGGTGACCGTTGTGTTGTGCTTGTAACTGCACTCTGTGCCCATTCAGTCTTCCAGTGCTTAGGTCACACATTAGAGAGGGATCAGTCACCGTAGATTAGCACGTGTCATCCATTTTAGTGACAGCAGAACTAAGTAATACTCCCTTTCCTGCAGCAGTCGGTGGCTTCTCTAAAGACATTTCCAAATTCAATTGCTGTTGGGTTAATTCCTCTTCTCTTATATCATACTGCAAACTGGACAGCTGCCTCAGCTGGTGTCTGAATCTTCAATAGAGAAGAGGTCAGCGAAACTATTTTTCAACGTTTAGCAGAAATCTACTGAAACTGTCAATTTTAGAAAGCTGATGGCAAGTTGTTTGACAGATGCCAAGTGGTAAGAGCCCAAATATACTATTGGGAATGTTTATTTGTGGGCATAATCTCCCCTGTCAAACTGAAGAAAAGGATGCCGTGCAGGTTGCAAATATTAAGTGACAGATTTCATATGGCCTTTCTTTTGTTGAAAACGTGAGTGCATGTTAAACATAGAAGTGCTCTTCCCAGTCCTTGGGAACACATCAGTGCAAGTGGCTCACAACCCTTTGAAATGGAACTTAGGAAAGAAAGGGTTCAAATATTGGTTGCTTTGATAACAAAAATATTTAAAAAGCCCTCTGAAATCTGACCTAATTGAATTGTCAGCGGCTGTTAGTGAGTAGCAACAACAGCTTTAAGAACAGTCTCTATCTTCTCCTTTGTGGAAGCTCAGACAGACTGCAAATCAAGTTGTCTTCCAAATGCCCTGGTTTATAAGCAGTACTAATACCAGCTCTCTGTATGGAGCTTTTAATTAGCAGACTCCAAAGCCTCTCATACAGCAGGCTGGTATCATAGCATTTGTTTTGGGACAAAGCAAAGAGCAGAAACGTACAGCAGTTGCGGTTCTGGGCTAGAGTCTAAGACTAGTAAATCCTAGTCTCATGTTCTGGTTACCTTCTCTTACTGATCGAGAGCAAACGCGGCATGGCCAAGGAAGGGTGGAGGCATCACCAGAGGTACAAAGCTGTCATTGCGGCTGTAAAAGTTGAGCCGTGCTTAAGCCACTCTTTTTTTACCAGCCAGTATTTCCACCCCTGGGACTTAGCACCAAATCTTTGCTTTCTCAACCCTTTGGTCTCAATTTTCTTTCCACCACCAAGTGTCAGATATGTCTGTTTATTTTGCCAGAATTAACCTTGGTTTTCCCTTTTTGATACCTGTTTCAAAGTACTCACTAAATTACATCCAGGCTTTCCTCCCGTCACCTCTGCTACAGCCTACTGTATTCCATTATCTTTCTTCTACAGTGCCAGCCTTCGTTTTACTATCTGCTTAGTAAATCCATATATTTTATTATGGCAGGCCAAAGGGAATTTTCTTTTTGATTCTCATTTATTCTTGGCCTTTTTAGGATATCCACACTAATCACGGTGAAGAGCTTTACTATTTTGTGTACTATATAAAGGTAAATATCACTTTCCACAGGATCACTTACATCCAAGTGTTTCAAATCTGAGACACAAGGTTTGTCTTAGCACTGGCACTCATAGCATTACCGATGCTAGAAAGAAAAATTTATGAAGACATTATATCTTGTACCGCACTTTGGCAGCTGTCTTTGAAACTGATGGATGCACAACAAGGTTCCATACTCCATACTTGCTCATGAATTTCTGTAAAAGAAAGAGGAATATAGACTTAGGTACATAAAAGGGGGCTATGCCATGGACTTTTAAAGAGAACTCAACTCATTTCAGCTTGTGCTAGACATAAGCTCTTGGTCAAATCCTTAACTTGCCAAAAAGTGACAATGTAAATTATATTTTTAACTTGAAATATATTATTCCAGCATGCTTTTAAAAATAATTTTCATTACTAGAAAATATTTCAATTAATGAAAGAGATTTATTATTCAACTGTGGGTTTTTTTGGTTTTGTTTTTAACTTTGACTCCAAATATAGCTGGAATTACAGCATATGGCTTCAGACTGATTTTCATCAATCCCTTCATCAAAGAAAGATCTCTTAAAGAGGAGAAGGGATTAAAAAAAAACAACAAAACAGACATGTTTCACCCTAATTTAAGAGGCTCTCATGGAGGCAAAGAAGTAAGTCACTGGAATATCTGGGCTAGGCTTAGCCCAAACCTCAGCAGTGGGTAGGGGTGCAAGTACACCCTGTGCTGATGCATGGGGATGATAATCAACAGTAGTAAGTCAGGGCAGCTTTGCTACTAATCATCAACTCCGTTGTGGTGGGGTTCAGCTGTACTGGGTAACTGTAGACATAAAGAAAGACCAATTCTTACTCCACCAACCCTCCAGCCTCATCAGAGGCAGGGACAGGCCAGCGGCGGAGGGTTGGGCACGCCGTCTTCCTCCCCTGATGATCGCCTTGCACAAGAGGAACTTTCTCTGCCCGGCAGTCTTTAAAAAGCTCCCCTTTTACCTTCCTAACGCAAGGCCAAAAGAGCATACTGGACTGCAAACGTACTTCAGTCCTTGTGTAACAAAAAATCATCAAAATAAACGCCTAGGTACAGTGATGTCTCTGCCATGGAAGAAATAAGATGCATGATAGGTAGTAAGTGGTGTCTCTTTTTTTTGGTGGAAAGGAGCTGTTTTCACACTCTTTACTTCCCAATGGTTTTACCCTTAAGACTTCCAATTTACATGACTTAGACACATTTATAAACTATACCTATGGTTGTATTTATTGGTTATTTACTCAACATGTACAGCGAGATATTACTCTATTGATCGAGTTATGTTTGCTTCATCTGTGTTTCACAGTAACTGCAGTCACAATTTAGTCAAATTTTGTGAACCTTTCCTGTATCTCAACGAAAACAGCCCAACTTTGTATCCTGCAAAAACGCTTGAGGCTAACATCTTATTTATTCCCATTTCACCACATTTTAAATTAACAGATGCAGGCACTACAAGATTATAAATGTTCTTCATTAGCAAAAACTACAC
The DNA here is from genome assembly GCA_000699545.1 of Podiceps cristatus. Classification (NCBI taxonomy): domain Eukaryota; kingdom Metazoa; phylum Chordata; class Aves; order Podicipediformes; family Podicipedidae; genus Podiceps; species Podiceps cristatus. The sequence goes on along the minus strand of KL289413.1, from coordinate 4,772 downwards.
ATTCATTCATATTAAATATAAACCATCATAATCTCATGTCTGTCGTAGGGAAATGTGTTAATTTCTATGGCACCCAGAAGACTAATTGATTTGTATTTTCATTACCACAGTTGTTATTGCTGAAAGCTTTAAGATTGACCACAAATACTGTACTACAGTCATCCAGTTAAGCTCTAAAACCAGCTCAAAAATCTCTGAGAGGCTTGGTAAGGTTGAACTGAAGTATTGGTTCAAGTTCTCTGATCTAGGAGAAATGAACTGTTAACTTTTGAGGGGCCAGATTTTCACCTCTGATGGCCTGAAAGCTGATGGCAACTTACCTGGCTTTTAGCCACATTTTATGGTGCAAATTCCAGGCTGATTGGTTTCCTTGCTTTGATATAACTAATGGAAGCAAGCTGGCTGCTTCTGCAAACCCACGCGGGCAGGGCAGGAAGCGCTTAGCCCCTACAGTTGTCTTCACGCTGCTGAAATGAAAACCCTTTCGGTGCCAACCTTCCAGCAAAGCGTATGCTGAGAATTACACAAACTTGTGAATTGCTTTCCCCCAACATTATTTACGACCATGCTATTTCAAATAAGCTTAGTTTCCCTCTGCAAGCTTAGCCCTTGCCAGATAAATCAGCAGTATGTTATGGGTACTGAAATATGTTTTCCAAGCCCTAATCCTGAATACTTTCAAAATTGCAGGCTAAAAAAAAAAAAAAAAAAAAAAATTCCTTTTCATGCCAGAACACCCCCAATCCTGTTCCTCATCCTGTTAAAATAAGCAAAAGCAAAGACTTTCACCGCGCCACGGTGTGGGAATGCTTCTCCTTCCATTCTTACAGTGTGGAAATAAGCCAGAAATATCTGGCAGCCCCGTCTGCGGTGCCTGATGGGTCCGGCGGCACAGCCCTATCTGCACGCTCTAGGTTTCTGCGATCATGGCTGTAAGGCTTCAGACAGCAGAAGGCTGCTAGAGCAGTTTCTTGGTGACAGCAGTGCTGCTCCCAGACCGTATAACATGCTTTATTACAAGCTGCTCTGTATGATCTGGGAGAGTTGTAAATCACAACACCTCTTCTCACTTTCTGAGTTCACTAGGCCAGAAATGGAACCTTCTTTGTTCTACATTCACCTTATGTCTCCTTGTTTTCTAACTTCTTTTCTTTTATTTTCATTTCTTTTCTATTTTTTTTTTTTTACACTACAATTTTCCTTTCCATCTACCAGGACAGACATGGGACACAAAATGTAGATGCATCTTTGAGCAAAAATGGAAAAGCACCCGCTACTGAAGTTTTTGGAAAATGGCTGATATAGTCTTTTTTTAATTCTTTCTACCGCCGGCCCTCAAAGCAAAACTCGTTGTCTTTGGGCGTTTTCCTACTGCTGCATGTTCACAGAGGGAAAATATGCAGAGGTCAGCAGTTTTAAAGGCAGTCTCTAATTTTAGGTTCTTAGCTTTGGATATTTTGGGACCAAGCTTTGGACACAACAGAAGAAGTGTCAAGGAACTATAAATCTAGATGAAGCAAGTAACACCTAAGACATCTCTAACTGGAGACCCAAAACCAGAGACTCTTCTATATAAAAAAACCAAACCAAAACAAAAAACAAAAACACAAAACCAAACAAAAAACCAATTAGCATTTGCCAGAAAATGCTTTTCTTAGCCCTTGAGGTTTCTATCCTTCCCCACACTTCCTGTTATTCCTATTTTCATATCGACATTACAGGCAACTGTGAAATTCTCCTACCAATCCAAGGCCTGCAAAAGTCGAGGGAAAAAATTGCCCTTTTTCATAATGTGCATGTTAGAACTTAGATTTGTTAGCATCTTAGAACTGAATGCTATGTAAAGTCTGATTTTATTTAAAAAAAAAAAAAAATGCTCCTGGAAACTTTTTTTGTTTAGCTGAATTTGTTCTAAATACTTTTAATTGGCAATGTATTTTTTATTAATGTCTTTTTAATATGCAATTTAAAAAAAAGTAAATTGTAAACAAAAGACCCATTTAAATTCCAGTTATGTAGTAAAGCTCAAAAGTTATGGTTTATTAAATAATTCTTTGATAATTATATATGAATTATGAAAAGTAGACAAGGAGGCTTCAAAGGAAATTACGTTAAAAGAATTTCACATAAAATATCTGTCACCGATGCAAAAAAAAAAATTGTTCCAAGAGCTCGAGTACATTTTCCAAGCAGTCCCACCGCACAATCACATCATTCGGTATCCAGAGATTTGCCTTGCCCAACAAACAACTGCAGTGGCAGCTCTCCTGGAAACTACAAACACACATTTCTGAAGGACCTCCGTACCTGATCAAAGGAGAGGGAACCGCCAGAGTCTTTCAGTCTGCCAGGAAATGCTGCTCCATCTTCAAGTTGAAAGTCAAGAACGAGCTCAATCCTATCTCTAGGACAGACAGACAGACAGATGTACATATGCCTGTCAGGACATGATAACTTCAGTCATCAACTAGAAGAAATTTTTCAGTTGCTCCGGCAAGCAGCTTCCCCATCACTGAAATATATTTTTACATCTTTAAAATGAGCACTGAAATATGAAAGTCTTGTTTTTCACAAAAAAAATTGGTCCAAAGGACTGGTTTCAGCATACAGTAAATCTTGTGCTGAAGCAGATGGAAGATGTTACTTATATTGATTCATGAAAGGTAACGAAGACAAGCACCACTGGGCAAGTTTAAATGTAAGGTACTGCAGGTGTATGTGTATAGGTATGTATACCTACACACATATTTTTCATGTTGAATAATATTCCCACCTGCTAAGTCGCATTTTATGATTCATAAAATTTCGAAGAACAATCCATGAAATGCTTTCTGTGTAAAGAAATAAACAATGCTTTTTGCGTAAAGAAACCAGGCAAGCAGATCCTTTTGCCAGCCATTGAAACGCAGTCCTCTCTGATGAAGTAGCTGGACTGTAAATAGAAAATGTCATATTCTCTGATTTTTATTTTTTTTTAAGACCCGTGAAGGAGCTTTTCTGAACCTATCCATCCCTCCAATTCTGCTTAGTTCTGCCAGTTAATCCAATGCATATTTCTTCTTAACTCCGCAAAACCAGTGGAAGTGGCTCTTAAGGACCTTGATTTGCAACTGAGCATGAAATGGAGGTATAAAAAGAGAGTGTTAAAGATCATGTGGCTTTTTGTAACACAACTGTCTATTGCCTTAAACCCCAAAATCCAAAGCAGGTGCTTGGGCACTGCAGGTGTATTGAATAGGTCTTGGCTGTTCTGTGTGCTGGTGGGGATGACTTTTTTTGCTTTGGTTTTCAATTAAATGATGTTGGGAAAACTGAGCGAGACAATCTTGTGTGTTCATTTTTTTCCTAAAAAAAAAAAAAAAAAAAAAAGCTTAAAAAAAGGGGACACACACACACCACTGTGCTGAGGTAGGAAGGCCCTGCTGCCTCTCCCTACACCACCTTGCCATGGGGAGCCCAATCTTGCCCTGGACCCCCCCTCTGATCCAGGACAGAGCCCCTCCTCACCCACTGGGGTGGGATGAGGTGCTGGATGGCCGCCGTGGAGTATCCCCGGGGGGAGGAGACTCCCCTCCGGGGAGAGGGGGTAGGCGCTGCATCAGCGGCTGCAAACCCTTCATCCCCTGCCTGTTCGCTGCCTGCCCTCGGGGTAATAAACTCGGGCCAAAAAAACAACGTTTCCTGCGTTCATCGCAGCTTTCTCCGTGGCTTATCTTAAAACCTAAAGAGATTTTGCGATATTTGAATTAAACGATCACGTCCGGAGTCTTGCACTGCTTGGCGATGCATCAAATTATATAGCTGCAGAGCGTTAGGAGTGCAAACCTTTAGTGAAAATTTCGTCAGCTTTTAGTGATGAGTTTAAACAAAAAAAAACAAAAAAAAAAAAAACAAAAAACAAAAAAAAAACCAGTGGAGTACCCAAACTCCGGTTTCTTTTAAAAAGAAATGTCATCGCTTCCATTAAGTGTAAACTTAAGTTTAAATGGAAAATACAGTGTATTTTCTGCATACGAAGGGGGCGTTAAAGCCTAATCGTATGCAGCTGTGCGTCTGTACCGTATCGCAAACCCTACGTTTGCATAGGGTTTATGCGCCTATGGATGCAGCTGCCCTCGCGGGTCTGCAGCGTGCGTGGGTGCGCTGCTAAGCTTGCGCCGGGGAGAGATTCGTTCTACGGCTTTTGATCAGGATGGATGTGTTTAATGATCCTCCTGGCTGTGTCCCCCCGTGTCCGTGTGCGTGTTCAGCTCTGCCCGCCCGTTCGCGCTCTCCGTGGACAAAGGCGTCTCCCGTTCAGGAGTGCAGCAGCCTGCGAAGTGTGAATAATTTTCAGTGAGGAGTTACACTAAGTGGGAAAGCTTTTAGCACATTATCCGCTGGCAATTGGACTATAATCTAATTGTCAGTCCTCGGGTCTTAATAGAGCCTTTCTCTTTCCAGCGTTGGATTTGCATCCGGGAGATGCCTAATGGGTTTAAAACGCCTCGCATTTTGCTCCGATAAGCCACCTCCGCGGTGTAGGTGACATTGAGACGGTTTTGTGGTGAGATGGGATCCCGGGTACCTGGGCTTGCGCCTTGCTGGCGCGGCTCTTGTGGCGAAGGGCAGAGCGTGAGGCGGCGGGCGGGGGGAGACGCTCCCAGAAACAGCGCCGGGGGGAGCGGGATTTGCTCCGAAACCGGGGGCCGCGGGAAGAGAGGGTGAAGCCGGCGGAGAGACAGCCCTCTATGCCATGTAATTACGTGCAGCGGAGGAGAAGGGGACCAAAA
>JMFS01136785.1:0-17827 GCA_000699545.1 Podiceps cristatus | reverse complement strand
CCTTTCTATGACTCTATTATTCTATGATTCAGGCAGATCAGTTAGAGTCTTTGAATTTGAAAAGAGTTGAGACAGTGTTACTTACCCCCTTTGCAGGTTGCTGTATGGATTAACTAGTTAACATTTGTTTAGCTCTTTGGAGATGGAGAGCTCTATTTAGGTACTAAGTATTACTTTCATGAAGAAAAATATATTAAATGCTTACTTGTTCTGGTTTCTGCTGGGATAGAGTTAATTTTCTTCCTAGTAGCTGGTATAGTGCTGTGTTTTGGTTTTAGGATGAGAATAATGTTGATAACACACTGATTTTTCAGTTGTTGCTGAACAATGCTAAACAGTCCTTACACTAAGTTGCTGTGCTTACACTGCCCTGCCAGCAAGTAGGCTGGGGGTGCACAAGAAGCTGGGAGAGGACACAGCCAGGACAGCTGACCCCAACTGACCAAAGGGATGTTCCATTCTATTTGATGTCACGCTGAACATATAAGCTAGAGGGAGTTGGCCTGGAGGTAGCAGCTGCTGCTCAGGGACTGGATGGGCATCACCCAGTAGTTGGTGAGCAATTGCATTGTGCATCACTTGTTTTGTCTATTCTTTTATCATTACTGTTATTATTTTCCCTTCCTTTTCTGTGCTATTAAACTGCCTCTATCTCTGCCCACGAGTTTTACTTTTTTTCAAATTGTCTCCCCGTTCCTCCTGGGGAGTGAGCAAATGACTGCATGGTGTTTAGTTGCCTGCCAAGTTAAACCACAACACTACTAAATGGCAGTGCTGTGGCAACACAGCTATTTGGCTTGGAGTTACAGAATCACTCTTTTCCTCCCATTCAAGATCACAGAGCTGCTGCTCAGGAGTGTGAAAGCAGCAGGCACGTGTGGCCATTACTGGGGGCATCGTGTTCTGGAAAGGCTGAGATTACCCTGCAAAAATACAGCATGCCAAATAGTGATCATATAAACTGGTAGGAAAGGAATCAGCATATCAGAAGAGAATGAAACTGTGACTAAAGTTATAATAGCTTTTCAACTCATTCTCATGTACTTTTGTCCTATGCTTGCAGTGTACCAGCTGTCTGGCCAGGGTTGTAAGTTGAAAGATCAGAAATGATGCTCTCCTTTTGGCCATGTACATGTATGGGCAGCTACAGTAAAAATTTTACTTTTTTCAGGCCATATTATCCCTTTTTAACTTGAGCTGAACACCAAATATTTACTGATTTTTACCCCAGAGAAAATACTATGACGAGAGTTGGAGACTCTGCTAAATATTAAACTCTGTAATGAATGTTGGGGCAGAACTGCAGTTTCCAGTGTCACATAGTGCATTTTTGTATAAATTAAGGACAGAATTCATTTCTATATCAAAACATCTGAATTAAGATGCCCTTATATATGGAAGACCCCACTATTATAGTCAGTGGAAGTTTGGTGAATATGGCCAGTGGAATGTAGAGGAATTTGGTTAACCAGGTCTTTGATGTTTATTTAATTGGTCTTTTGAATTCCCTGACTGCATTGACTAGATTTTCACTGATTATGGCAGGAGTTATAATATATAGTGTACTTACAGACATTTGCAAATAAATGTATAAACCCCAACCAATCTCTTTTCATAAGAGCACTAATCAATTCTGTAAATGGTGGTGTTGTGAGGTGTCCAAGAGATGGTCTTGGAGATTCCACTAGACTTCAGATGCTGCTTCAGAAGAGTTAGATGCCAGCATCAAGACAATTGCAAAAAAAATCTTGAAAGTTCCAAAAACTCCAATAATGAAACTGTAAGTGGCAATGAGTTTTTGGGATAACATTGTGTAAAACACACACTGTTGATTTCATTAGAAGTAGAACCAACAAAAGTCTGAAAGGGAGAAGCAAAGATATTTCATCTGGAATAAATTTTAATCCTCTCCAAACAAGTCCTAATATGGGAATACATAATGGGTATTTAAATAGGAACAATAGTTCTTGCGATGTTGTTTACTTTTTTTTTTTTCCTAATTGGAATGGTCTTCAAGTGACAACAATAAATAGTAAAACATGCAGTTGCTCACCTCCTAGGAAGTCTGTTGCTGACAATGTGGAATGAAATACACTACCCTGACACAGTTTTCTGTGACAATCATAGAAGGCAACAAATCTGAGCTGTTTTGGTCTTCAAACTGCTAAAGAGAGGGGAAAAAAAAAAAAAAAAAAAATTCAAAAATCTGTATTTTCAATATTACATGTCTAGTTGTACAAAATCATCATAATTCTTTTACAAAGCCAGAGCTGTCAAACTTTAGGAAGTGCAGCTCTGCCTTATAACACATTTTGTTCTATACAAAGAAGAAATTAATAGGGCTTTGCAAGGACAGGTCCACAGAAAATTGGTCATCTTTGTCAAAAGAGAGGTCTGAAGTCTGCATGAAAATCCCTTTATAAAGCTTGCTGAAAACCTCTGTTAAATTACTACAGCTGTTCAAGGATGAAAATAATTTATTTAATTAAAAGTGATAGAATACGTTCATCTCTGTATTGCATGGTACAGGATGTTTCAGATATCTGTAAGCTAGCAGACTGCTGATTAACTACTATTTCTGTAGCAGCAAATTCATCAGTGTCACAGTGGCAGCCCAAACACAAGCAAGTGATTGTTAGTGTTTTTAAATTTCTAATGTTGTTCCTGGAATATTTTTGACCAGCTATGCTGGTCTTGCTGGACCAGCTATGCTCTCTCAGGCAACTGATTGACATACTTGAAGTTGGTGGTCAGTACAATGATTTATAGACTGCCTGCTTTCTAAGTTTTGGGAGTTTTGATTTTGTTTGTTTCTGGAATCTGTGCCAAATGAGCAAATATATGAGAAATAGGAATCAGTGGTCTGGTGTTTCATTTTTAAGGAAATTTAAATTTCCTTTATTTTTGAACTTTTTTTTTCCATTCACAACAAGGAATTCTTAAAAGAACATTGAGTTAAATATCTAACTAAACATAATTAAAAATACAAGAACCTAAGACAAGGACAGTTACAGTTTTAAAAGATATTCAAAGGGTAAAGAAGAAAAAATTCTGAGGCTACAGTCAGAGTTGGCAAGTTACAAGAATTTGGAGAAAAAAATTATAAACTTTCTATCTGAAAAAGATTAATTTAAAGATACATATATAAATGCCCTAAAGAAACAATCCTATAAGAATTTGAAAATGCATCAGACGAGAAATCGTTTATATTTTTTAAAGATAAATATTAAACCCTAAACAGCTACAGAAATTAAATATGAAACCCTGCTGCTTCATAGCATTAGCAAAGCTGCAACGAAGGAATGAAGCTCATCTAGAATTGTTTCCCACTGAACAATAGCTCTTATGATTGAAATCACCTTAGATAAGAATTACGTTACACAAAAATGTTCATAACAAGTCTCTAGACCTAACTCTGAAGGCAGAAAGAAATGTTTATTTCTTCCTGCTGGTGAAGAAAGGAGTGTACAGGTTGTGGAATAGTGTCATTGGCTGTTGCACGCACCCAAGTGTATTTAGGTGTATTTAGGAACAAGGCATTTGTGGTTAGGAGCTTCGTCTATTCAGTTTAGAAAGGAAAGGTTATGAGGACAGAGATACTTGACAGAAAGAAAAGACATCCTATATGGAAAGAATGAACAGAAGAGAGAAGTAAAACCAGATGTTTTACTTAAAGAATAGCTTCATGACATCCCATCAATAGGTCAAGTTTCATTTTGTTTGACCTGTCATATCTGTCTGTTCTTGAGTTAAACCCAGAAGCTTATGACCAAAGAAAAAATGATAGCTTCAGGGTCACTTCATCCAAAGCCCTAGTTTATAGAAATTTAAGAAACAAAAGCAACTTGTTTTGCAGCACTGGAATTCTCAATGCATTTTTTTTGCTGGTTCAGGCAGGTCTTGCTTATCCTCAGGCTTCCACAGTCGGAGAACATGCAATTCCAAGTTTATCTCATTCCCTCAGACCTCAGTGGTTTTTGGATGTTTTTGTGAGAATCCGCATTTTTTATTTTAGTTTATCATTGAGATCTTTCCTGTGCTTTTTTTTGGAATTGAGCAGATGTCAAACTATAACTGATGTTTTTTTCTGACTATTTCCAAAATCATTTATCTGAAAGAATTACTGCTTTCTGGACTAAACTTGATTCTTGCAGGTTACAAGTTTTTGGTAATCACCAACAAAGTAATGCTGTAGCAATCAAATAAATATGGGCAGAGCATAGTAACTAAGATAAAACATCTTCCCTACCCTGCCATTTGCTGCAGATAGAACTGGTGACAATAACATGTATGAGAAATGGAAATGCACTGCTTCATATTTTTTTTGACAGTTCTTTTAAAACTGAAGCAACTTTAACATCTCTAATGGAAATTTCAGGCCAGTTGCTCCAGAAAGCGTTAATGGTAGTTCTGCTCTTGCCAGTTCTATTTGAGCCAGGTCAGAAAAGCATGAAATCCTGGGGCACTACTCCCCTTTGAGTATGATATGAAAGCAATGGTTTGACTTCTTTTTGTTAAAATTCAATAGTGATTTCACAAGAACAAAAAGTTACTGCTTCATCTTCTGTTCAAACTTGAGCCTCATACTTTCTGAGTTCTCCAGCAGTCTACATAAATATAGTTATTATTCTTTGTTTTAATACTCACAGGCAATCAGTTATTTGTACAGCAAGACTGATGTTCTGAGATAAAATTTGGGGGTTTGCTTTCTAACAATCTGTTTTCCTAAATACTTTCTGTGGGAAAAAAAAAAAAAAAAAAAAAAAGGGACACTGGAGCAAATCTCTGTACATCGTCCAGCACACTCTGTTTAACTCTCACTGTCTGTGCAAGGCTGATTTTCAAAGCAAAATATCTAAGACTCTGGCTAAACTTTCATATACCCATATGTAAATATGACCCTCTGCTCTGTCTCATGCAATAGTGGGTAGTTGTAGAAGTGAGACACAGAAAGCAACGTGTTTCCCTGGTAAAGTCTCAGAAGTACTCATTCCTTCTTTTCCATTCTCTTTCCATTCTCATTCCATTTCCAACACCAATTGTGGTTTTAGGCATGTTGATCAAACTTAGCTCTTGTGTGCTGAAGCCAAGCTTGTTGCTACTACATTAGTCAAACAGTAGAATTCTCATGGAGCTATTGGAAAGTGGGTAATGTGATTTGAATTTCCTTCTTCTGTTGCAATACAGTTGATCATTATTAGCCCATGAACATGTATGAGGAAGTTCACAGGTTGGAGAATTACTCTATACTTTCAGTAGAGTTGGACAGAGTTGACTGTGCTTGGTTACATCTTTATGGTTTTCTTGGCAAACAAAGAGGTGGAATTGCTTTTATACTTCTTTAAATGAAAGGTAGGACTTAAAAGAACAGCAAGCTTTTCTTTGTAGTCATAAGCACCTTAGGTAGGTAAATTTTGCTTTGACTGTGGTAATGTTGTGGTGATTATTCTTTGATCTGATGATAACACTGAGTTTGAAGTGTAAAACAGATAGTGAATGTGAGAAGAAATGTTGATAGACTGAGCAATTAAAATATATTTAATTTCACAGAACCTTATCTCAGAACAGCCTTAAATATGACAACCTACATTTCATTATAAAGTCTAACCCTGCATCACTGAAGATTTTTTATACATCTTTATTTCTCTATGCCTTTGCAGTATTCTGAGATTTATTTCCTTTCTATATATAGATTGTCTAATAAATACTGTTTTCAGTAAGTTGTCAACATTTTAGAATTAGTGAAAGTAATTCATGCAGATCTGGGGGAGACTGAACTAGCAAAAGTCTAGTCCAGGGCTATTATCCTTGAGACCTGTCAAAAGTAATAATAACATGCAAACGACTGAATGTAATTGTTCTTAATATTTTCATAATCTGAAGACACGAGAAAGGCTTGCACCACATTTGTACTAAACCACAATAGCAGATGGACTGTCTGCAACTGTTTGCATAGCTGCAGTAGTGTAATCCCTCTTAATATTACAAAGCTTTTTTGACTTTCTATGGTGAGTATAAGTACATGTGGCTCAAATGTACAAAGTTATTTAGGACTGCAGCCTGTATTTAGGTGCCTGGTTCCCATTAATTTCTGGAGGAACGAGTCACCTAAACGTGAGGGGTCACTGAGGCAAGGTTTCAGTTTGCCTTCCTTAACTATAGACTACAGGTAGGGATACCCAGCCTTTTGTATATCATGTCCTTCACGATTTCTGGTATCACCACGAAAAATTTGCTTCCCTTGGTCCTTGCTTTCGTAGGAAGTGAGAATACCTTTGCTTTGAATGTACTCTGAAAGTCTGTGGACAGTGTACTTGAAACAGTGCAGAATACTCTTATTTTGTTCTTCAGTACAGTTAATAACTTTGCCACAAAAATGACAAGTATCTGCAGTCTTTTACTAACCCTGAAAATAGGAGGCTTCCCACTTAGATTGTAAACTGTATTTCCTCATCACCTAACTGCCTTAATTTACAAGGATTCCATGAAGTTTCTGCAATATAAAAGAAGTAACATCTATAATTAATATCATTCCTAAAGTAGACTATTTAGTTCCTTTTAGCTGATAATCAGTTGTACTGAAATGACAGTGACTTTTTTTCAATGTAACTGTTGCATTACCACAGGAAAAAAAAAAAAAAAATCAGATGTCATAGACCATATTCAGTGACAATAAGATATCATTTTATCTTTTCTTGTCTTAATTAGGGTTGGTTCTGCAAGTGGAGTCCCTCACTATGGAACACAAAGATTTTGTCAATGAATAGGATTTGAATGGAGAGTTCATACTGGCAAAGGCTACCTGTGGTAGCAGGAAAAGGTAAATATCAGTAATATCAAATTATTTTACTAAAAACAAACAAGCAAACAAACAAACAAACCAAAACAAAATAAAACAAAACAAAAAACACCTTCACCATTATATTTAAGCACTATAATCTTTTACAGCAGAGCATACATACTGTGATTCACTTTCCATCAAATAATTGGGTTTTCCTTTGTCTTAGAGCTACAAAATTTTTGTTATTGTTAATGTTTACGTGACATTTATAAGATTTGTGGCTGGTTTTGATATTTGTTGGTCAGCATGTGACTATTCCATATTGATTTCACTCTGCAGCAAGTTGTATATCTCAAGGTACCATGGGGATCTATTCCTTATCTGTCCATTCCTTTTAAACTGGATAGAAAGCACATCTGCTTATCCTGAAACTCCAGGATAATAAAGGTTCTCCAAGCTTCATGGAGCCTGCAGCCCTCTTACCCACTGCAGATAAATGGATTTGACTCAGACTCTAGTATTCAGCATGGTGATTGATGCTCCATTGTCTAGGTCTCATCATACTCTCATGACCTGTGCATCCAAAATTTATTTGACTTTAATCAAGCTTTCTGTGCCAAGTCCTACAGCCTGGGAGCATCTTGGCTACTGACAAAGATGTTTCCCAAGGAACTGCAGATTTCTGTTACTGTGTAAAAGTGGTGCCACCTACAGTATATGGTCGAGAAAGCCACCCTTCCTCCTGGCCACTCCACTGGCAGCCTAGAAATCCTGGCAACCTTGCGAAGCTTTTGTGACATGAATTCCCCCACATAGGCCATCTAAAAATCCGGGCATCCCAGCAAAGCTGTGTGGTTTTGCTTCCCCCGTTGCCAGTGTGGAGAACTGATGTGATGAAAAACCTCCTGAAAGAGGTTAGTGAGGGATGTTAATCACCCTCAGGAAACGTCTGTGTCACCCCATTGACTGTAGAGGGAGTGCAAATAATCGCATAGCCTAGCCACAGCTTTTAGATCACTGATAACTTCCGTTCTTACTTAGATATCCCATTCTGCTCACTATTTTCTTTTGCCTTTATTGTAACTAATTTGTATAACTGAACCTAAAATTTTGTGGAAACAGAATCTCCCACAATTATGAAGTGAATTAGTTCAATAATTAATTAATGATGACTATATCCATCTGCCATTAAGCTGTATCTGATACTAGGTAATTTCCCATAAGAAAAGAAATGGTCATCAAAGATAGCTGAACGATAAAGTACTTTTTTTTTGGCCATTTGAATGAAAAGATTTTGTTTTCATGTCTCACATCAAAATATCATTAAGGGGCAGTTACACAAAGTATGAAAAATCAATTACCTACAATGGTTTACAGCTTTAATAACAATAAATACATGAATAATGAAACACTCTGATATGTTGTCCATATGTTTTGGAGTACCAGCACTAGCATTTTGCCACGCAGAGCATATTCTGATACGATGAACATGGTGGCAGAGGACTTCTACCTTCCTTTCTCAGCACTAGGGAAAAAAAAGGGAAAAAAAGAGAGAAAAATATTTGGGTTTATATAAATATACCTTCCAATTTAGAGAATAGTCTCAGAATAATTCTGGGTTTATATCTAGTGAATAAATATTGTAATTACTAACACTGTTTCTGCACAAGTTTAAGTATACCAAAGATTTTAAGGAACACTAATATATCTGTGAAAAGAGTCTTTTTCTAATGCATTCTGTAAGTGCTGTAGGCTTACAGCAGACGCACTTGCAGGCGCACTTGTAAAGTTTGTGAGTATGTTTTTGAGGCCTCTTGACCATTAAGCCCAATGACTTGGCTTCCATTCAAACAGCTATTTATTTTGTGGACCTGGTAACAGTACATTGTGTTTCTTAAGCAAGGCTCTCAAGTATTTTAGATGATATATTAAAAAGTACCTTTCCATTTTTCATACTTCTGAGAAAAATAATCTTTCTTCTAGACAACATTTTTTTAAAGGTAAAAGCCATAAATTATCTATAGATAGTTTTACTAAGTCTGCATGAAAATGCTGATAATTTTTTAAATTAAAATAAAATAAGATAAAAAACAGGAAAAATATCACCACTTATTTTGTCTATAACTATATTAAAAAGGAAGTGATATTTATAACTGATGTCCATAATGTGAACATTCATGAAACTTCCTCAGAGACACATAGCTGATGCATCACCGCAGAAAAGTGAATTTTGCTTGGAGTAAAGGGAAAACTGACAATTTTATTTCAGGTTGGTTTATTTATAGACATAAAGTAGGTTATTGGTAATCTCCAGAAAATTACAAGAAGACAGTGGTACGATACCTGAGAAATATCTCTTTTAAACATATCCCAAATTAAAACAAAGTAAAATTACTGAAATGTTCGCTATGATAGGTTTATCATAAGAAAAGGAGTTACTGTTCTCTTCACACCGACACGTTTTAGTACAATCCTTACTGAAGAATGAGGTTCAGAAGAGTGTTCACTGGAGGAGATAAATGTCTAATAAATACAGTGAAACAGTGCATACCCAGATGGAGGTAAACCATCTGCTCTTTGTAAACAGGCTCAAGAGGATGCGTGGACAAGAAGCTTCATGGTGTCTCTTCAGCTCTGCAACGAAGGAAATGTTTTTTGTGGAACTACAAAGTATTATCCCTGAGAAAATCATAGAGCATCCTCTTGGTTCACATTTCTGTGCAGATAAAAGACAATCAGATGATTGTGAACAGTCAGCATGGATTTACCGAGGGTAAATCATGCCTGATCAACCTGATTCCTCTCTTTGATAAAATGGCTTGATTTGAGAGTGAGGAGAGAGCAGTGGATGTCATTTAATTCCACTCCAACAAAGCTTTGACACTGTCTTCCACAAATTTCTTGTACCCATGTTGTGACATTGCAGTCTAGATGGGTGAACAAGATTGGTTATGTCTGTGGTTAATGCATCATCTTCTATCTGGAGACCAGCAGCAAGTGCAGGGGGGCTATCCTGAGACTTGTCCTGTTTAACATCTTCACCTGTGACCTGGTGGTGGCAAGGGAGGACACTTTCATCAATTTAAACTGTTCAGAGGGATCTAGACAGGTTGGAGCAATGAGTCTAGGTGAACCTCAAAACGTTCAGTGAGGACAAATGCAAAATCCTACACCTGGGAAGGAAGAGCTCCTTTTAACAACATGTGCTGGGGCTGATCAGCTGGGGAGCAGCTTTGTGGGGGTCCTGGTAGGCAGAGAACTGAGCATGAGCCAGCAGCATGCCCTGTCAGCAGGTACAGGCAACAGCATTTGGGGCTGTACTAACAAGAGCATGGCCAGTGACTGAGGGAAGGGAGTACTCCAAGTTTTGGGTCTCTCAGCAGAGGAAAGATACTGATAAACTGGAGCAGGTTCAGAGGAGCCCACCAAATGCTCAGTGTCTTCAGCACTTATCCCATGAAGAAAGGCCAAGGGACCTGGGTTTGTTCAGCCTGGAGAAGGCATGGCTTCAGAGGGATCTAGCAGCAGCCCACCAGTACAAGATTATTAAAAAAAACAAAACAAAACAAAAAAACAAAAAAAACCAAACAAAACAAAAAAAAAAAAAAAACCAGGCTAGACTGTTCTTAGTGGTAAATGGTGGAAAGATGAGAGACAGCAGACTTAACTTTAAAGTCATAGAATAGTTTGGGTTGGAAGGGACATTTGAAGGTCATCTAGTTCAACCCCCCTGCAATGAGCAGGGACATCTTCAACTAGATCAGGTTGCTCACAGCTGCATCCAACCTGACCTTGTATGTTTCCAGGGATGGGATTTCTACCATATGTCTGGGCAGCCTGTGCCAGTGTTTCACCACCCTCATTGTAAAAAATTTCTTCCTTATGTCTAGTCTAAATCTACCCTCTTTAGTTTAAAACCATTACCCCTTGTCTTATTGCTGCAGGCCTTGCTAAAAGTTTGTCCTCATCTTTCTCATAAGCGCCCTTTAAGTACTGAAAAGCTGTAATAAGGTCTCCCTGGAGCCTTCTCTTCTCTAGGCTGAACAACCCCAACTCTCTCAGGCTTTCTTCATAGGCGAGGTGCTCCATCTCTCTGATGGAGTACTCCAGGTGGGGTCTCACCAGAGTGGAGTAGAGAGACAGAATCACCTTCCTTGACCTGTTGGCTACGCTGCTTTTGATGCAGTCTAGGATACGGTTGGCTTTCTGGGCCCTGAGTCCATGTTGCCAGGTCATGTCCAGCTTTTCATCCACCAGTACCCCCAAGTCCTTCTGGACAGCGCTGCTCCCAATCCCTTCATACCCCGGCCTCTATTGATACTGGGGGTTGCCCTAGCCCCGGTGCATGATCTTACACTTGGCCTTGTTGAACTTATTGAGGTTTGACTGGTCCCACTTCTCGAGCCTGTCAAGGTCACTCTGGATGGCATCCTGTCCCTCAGGCATGTTGACTGTACCACCCAACTTGGTGTTGTTTGCAAACTCTCTGAGAGTTTGCACTCGATCTCACTGTCTGTGTCACTGATGGTGATACTAAACAGTACTGTCTCCAATGTGGACCCCTGAGAGACACCACTTCCCACTGATCTCCATCTGGATATTGAGCTGTTGACCACTGTGCTCTGGATGTGACCAACCAATTCCTCATCCACCCAACAGTCCACCCATCAAATCCGTATCTCAAATTTAGAGAGAAGGACGTTGTGGGGGACCACGTCAAAGGCCTTATGGAAGTCTAAAGAGACAACACCCGTAGCTCTTCCCTTTTCCACTGATGTAGTTAGTCCACCACAGAAGGCCACTAGGTTGGTCAGGCAGGACTTGCCCTTGGTGAAGCCATGCTGGCTGTCTCCAATTACCTCCCTGTCCTCCATGTGACTGAGCATAGCTTCTAGGAGGATCTGTTCCATGATCTTCCCAGACACAGAGGTGAGGCTGACAGGTTGGTAGTTGTCCTTTTCAAAAATAGGTGCAATGTTTCCCTTTTTCCAGTCCCCAGGGACTTCACCTGACTGCCATGAATTTTCAGATCTCATGGAGAGTGGCTTGGCAACTACACCAGCCCATTCCTTCGGGACTCTGGGATGCATCTCTTCAGGGCCCACAGACTTATGTATGTTCATGTTCCTCAGGTGGTCACGAACATGATCTTCTCTTACAGTGGGAGGGACTTTGCTCCTCCAGTCCCCATCTTATGGTTCATCCACTCAAGAGGTATGGGAAGAGAGATTGCTCATGAAGATTGAGGCAAAAAACGTTGCTGAGTACCCCAGCCTTCTCTTTGTCCATTGTTACCAGTTTGCCACTCCTGCTCATCAGAAGGGGTACACTTTCTTTGATCTCCCCTTTCTGGCTGACATACTTGTAGAAGATCTTATTATTCTTTGCATCCCTTGCCAAGTTCTGCTCCAGCCGCACCTTGGCCTTCCTGACCTCATCCCCACACAACAGGCAGCATCCCTATACTCTTCCCAGGATACCCGTCCCTTCTTCCACTGCCTGTGCATTTCCTTCTTGCCCTTTAGTTTGACCAGCAGGTCTCCACTCATCCATGCAGGTCTCTTGCCTTCCTTGTTGGTTTTTTTACACCTGGGAATCGAGAGCTCTTATGCTCTAATGAAAAGTATCCTTAAAGACCTGCCAGCTCTGTTCTGCTCCCTTGTCCCTGAGGGCAGTTTCCCAGGGGGTCCTATTGACTAATTCCAGTATTGCATCCTCTCTAGTAGGGCCATCTGTTACCTGGCTTAAGAAGTCTTCTGGATTGCCTACAGCTCACTGTGCTAATTTCCCAACAGATGTCAGGGTGGTTGAAGTCCCCCAGCAGAACGGGAGCCTATGAGCGCAATGCCTCCTGTAGCTGGAGTAGGAAGACTTTATCAATAGGCTCCCCTTGATGGGGCAGACTGTAGTAGACATCAACCACAAGGTTCCCTTTGTTGCCTCAGTCCCTGATTCTTACCCATAAGCTTTCATCCTGCTTGTGTCTATTCTTCAGAGACAGCTCTTCAGACTCTATCCATTTCTTGATGTAGAGGGGAACCCCTGCACCCCTCCTTCCTCACCTGTCCCTTCTGAACAGTTGGTAGCCATCGATAGCCACACTTCAGTCATGATATTTTCCCCACCAAGTTTCAGTAATGGCAACTAGGTTGCAGCTTTTAGTCAGCACAGTGGTTTCCAAACTCTTCTGTTTGTTGCCCATGTTGCATGCATTGGTGTAGATGCCCTTTAGCTGGGCTCTCAGCCATATCAGCTTCTTAGAGGAACACCCTTTAATTCCTTTGAGGTCTAGGAACCTCAACTAGTGTTTCCATGTTGACTCTGATTACCTCAGGAGCCCCTGGCTCATCTCCATAAGACTTTGAGTGTGCTGCAGTGTAGCCAGCACATCTCAGAGCAGCAGGCTGAGGACCCTCTCTAGCACCTCATCCCTCTAACCCCGGTGTCTCATCTCACAGCTTGTCACAGGCAAGCCTGATATTATCCCCCTCCCCCTTCAAGTCTTGTTTAAAATCCTGTCAATGAGTCCCACTACCTTCTGAGCAAAGACCCTCTTCCCGTTTTGAGAAAGGTGAATCCCAACCTGACACCAGCAAACTTGGTGCCATGTAGGACATCCCATTATCAAAAAACCCAGAATTGTGGCAGTGACACCAGCCACAGAGCCATGTATTAATAGACTGGGCCCATCTGTTTCTTCCAATGTCACTGCCCAAAACTGGAAGGAGAAAGGAAAAAATAACTTGTGCTCCATATTCTCTTACCAACCATCCCAAGTCTCTTTTGATCACCTCTGGACTACACATTGCAGCTTCATCGCCACCCACATGGAAGAGCAGCAATGGGTAATAGTCTGAGGTCCATACCAGGTTAGGAAGTTTCCTAGTGCTGGCCTTAACCTGGGCCCCATAAGAAGCAACAATCTTCCCTAACTTTAAACCAGAGATTTAGGCTGGTGACAAAGAAAACCTGTTCCCCATGAGAAAAGCACAACAGTGGAGCAGGTTGCCCAGAGAGGTTATTGGAAGCTCCACTCTTGGAGGTTTTCAAGACCCAATTTGCAAAGTCCTGAGTAAATTAGCCCATAGCTGGCCCTGCTTTGAGGAGGAGGTTGGACAGGAGACTTCCTGAGGTCCCTTCACACATGAATTATCAGTGATCTCATGAACTGGCCATATTGAGTCTTCAATAGAAAGCATGTCTGCCAGGGCATGCTATCTTCTTCCATATGGAAAAAGGTGAAACAAACGTGACTTTGATGCATGCATCTGCACTGCTGAAACAACATTTATACAATGCCGTTCTCAGTTATTACAATAGCAATCCATTTTAACTGTGAAAAAAGGAGATGTTTGTTTGTTGAACAATGCCTTTCACAGGACACATACAAAAATTCTGAATGTGCAGAGCTCCCTATTTACTCTTCAAATAGGTTTCTAAAGCCTGACAAATGAGAACATTTGGTACCGAAAGATGAGAAGAATGCAAAAAACACTGTCTAAAGAAAGACAACCACAATGTGGTTACCTTAGGAAGTTGCCAGTATATGAAAGATGAGTTTGGAAAAAGTAATTCAGGTCATACTGAATGCTCTGATGAAGCTTAGGCAATAGCACAGAAAATGGAGGAACTTTAAATTGAAGAGTCCTAAAGATTTGTTTCAGTCAGCGCTACAGCGTTATATGTGATTTCTAAAGCTAATGTGCAATGCTAGTCACCTTAAATACATGTTTAGGTGCAATTTGAAATCAGAAGATCCCAGTGAGATTGAGAGAGAGGATTAATGTTCATATTCATTTGAACAGGAGCTGAAATTTTGTTATGGTTATAGTAATTGGCATATTTTTATGGGTTCATTTTTTAATTTGGCACCCACTCAGACTTCATTGCTCATGCTACAGTAGTAGTATGATGGATTACTGTGGTTTTTCCATTATTATTAAATTTAATTATTTTTGCTCATGTACCCAGATGTGAACAACGTCAAGAGTTCTAATCTAATAATACAGACTGTTTGGAAAATATGTGCTGTCAATTAGAGGCATTTTATAATAGAAACGATAAAAAGAGTCATTAATGAAAAGTAGTTTGCCTCCCTATGTACTAGCTTCAGTTAATCAAAGGTGCTTTGAAATTGAAATCATTAATTAACTTTGCCTAGTTTTTGTACTGATCAAGCACTTTCAGAGTTGCTGGAAATCTGTGAAATTAAGTTCTTCTGTAGAAGAAAACAAAATTAATGTGGATTTTTTTTCCAAATATATTTTATTCTTTCCTCCCAATAACATATTATACATACATTGCTGCCAATGCTTAAGCCGAATAAACAGGCAAAATTGAGCTGGGAAATTACATTGTTGCACTCCATTTTTTAGTGGCACCTCATTTATATTTTAAATGATCATATAATAGATAATTAAATACATTATTCCAATATATCTCTTCTTTTTTTTTTTTTTTTTTCTTATTTTCCTGTAATATTTTAACAGGTGCACTGATGCTCAAAACAAATTTGAAATTAAGACTCTGTAAAAAATTTATTAAGAAACAGAAAGGTTATATGACCAAACCCCTGACAGGATGATTCTGCAAACGAATCTCTCTGACAAAGGTGTGCCTCCCTACAGTTCTCGAGTGTGAATTTTACACATGGAGAGTGTGATGCAGGTCAGCAAAAAGTGTTATATTAACTTCCCTACTTTCCAGACCAGAATACATCATTGTACCTGCTGTGTGGACTTTACTTCATTTTGACAAAATTGCCTTTTTTTATTTTTATGGAAGGGGTTTCTCCTGAAAATGTTTTTATTTTCACCCAGAGGAATATGAGCTTACATTCTAAATTTCATGGGTTTGTATATTTAAAGGTTTATATAAAAGCTGTTTTCTTCTTTATAATTCCAGTCTGAGAGGGGAAAACTTCTTTCTTTTTGCTGCAAAGTGTTTAATAAACAAAATTTATCAATACTCCTTAGTTACTAAAGGATAAGCAGCTGAATTATGCCACATCATCTAGCTTTTAGTTTAAAAAAAAAAAAAAAAAAAAAAGTAAACATGCACAGAACAGTTACAAATATTATCAGTTGGAGTAAAGCAAAATTTAGCTTTGTGTAACATTATTCATGGTAAATTGAATTTGGCAAAGAGAAACAGTCAGAAAATTGATCCTGGGGATACAATCATACATTCCCTTACCCAGTAAGAAGTTTTTCCTAGGTCTACGCTGCACAACTTTTACACTACAAAGATCTTCATGTAGGACCTATTGCACAGAAGGCGCCAGAAGTCCTTGCCTTCCCCTGACAGTAATAGGAGTTGAAAGGGCTCAACAGCGTGACAGGAAAAACGTGCACCTTTTATTTCTCAGAGAGTCAATCACATTCTGCAAGGTCACAGGCCGACAATAAAAGATTTTTTAAAAAGCTTTTGGTAAAAGGGATGAATAAAATGCTTTTCAAAATCTGTGTTCATTTCAATAGTCATAGCTGTAACATAATAGTTATTGCAATAATTTGCTGTATTTCTACTGTGTTGGTAATAGTGTAACAGAAAGGAACAAAACCAGATACGTTCTAAAAATGGCCGTATGTTTACTGTAACTATGTCTATGCTCTCCATGGGGAATGCCAGCACTGTTCTGTGTGGGTGAATAAACCTAAGGGTGTACATAATCTTGGAGTCTTTGGGAATGAATGGTTAATCTTGATAGATTTAAAATGAAATGACATATCAGGCATTTTAACCAATTTTTTAGAGTTTAATATAGTATTGGATTCTCGCTATGGAAACCTATAAAATGGCTTAAAAACGTTACAGCAAATCTATTGTTGACCATTAAGTACTTATAGCAATTTGTATATGCATTTCTACATTCCTTACTACTTGGCTGCCTTACTACTAAACTGTAAAATTTGTTCATAAGATTACATAATGTAGTTGTAATTATAAAAACATGTGATTATATGACTGACCATATTCACATGCATGTATGATTAACACAGCTTGACCATGATCTTAATTGGAAAGAGCATGTTACTGAAAGCCATGGTAATCTTAGCTCTGATATTATGAGCCACGTCTTCTTTCATTTTTCAGAATAGGCCTATCATTAGGGTGACATATCAGCTTTCATTATGTCAGTATGTCAGATTATACAACATAAGTTACTGCGATATGTCAAACCTAGTAGGACTGAATAAGGCAGGACTCGCTAATACAGTATAAAAGTTTCTAGTTTATTTCTTCCGTTCTTCAAATGTCTCCTGGTGTATCAAAACCCAATATAAATAATTGCAATTACTACTTGCCAGCACATGTAGGCACTTACCAATCTCCACCTTTTTCTGTGCACTGTGAGATCCTTCCTTGGTTGATATTTTCTGTTCTGTGCACAAGGAGAATAAGAAACTCTGAATCATAAATCCTCCTCTCCCACTTTGTGCTTAAGTGGGTATCTCTTTGTGCCAAGGGATAGTCCCGAGCAAACATCCTTCAGTATTTTTTTCTGAAACTGTATTGAAACAAACATCTTCTAGTAGTTTTTTGTTTGTGTTTGTTTTTGGTTTTTTCTTCTGATGCTGTATTAAAGATCTTCGGTTTTGTGTCTTAGTTCTGTGGGTTGTTTTTCTTGGCTGGTTGGTTGGTTGGTTGGTTTTTTTATTGGGTGCAGTCCATTCCTCCCCAGAAGCTTAACACGGTATAGCAGCAGGTAGAGCTTAGAGGAACAAGACCTCTAAGACACCTTCTTTTCTGAGGCACGCTTCCCAGCAAGTCTTCTCCCTGACACTACTATGTCTCCAGATACCTAATGGCAGCTGTTCTTACCTCATTAGGCCAAATTGCTGAAAGCATTTTAACAGTTCAGATTACTGGAATCAATAGCTAAATGCAAGTAGGATGCTGTGGACAAAACACGCTAAAAATCAAAGACTTTTTTAAAAGTTATAGAATTTTTTTCAAAGTTAAAGATAAAAAGTGGTTTGAATGTGATATTTGAATGATCAAATAATGATTACCAGAGTGTCATGGTTTAACCCCAAATGGTAA
>JMFS01136784.1:0-36025 GCA_000699545.1 Podiceps cristatus | reverse complement strand
AGTTTTCCTTCCTTTCCAATTCTCCTCCCCAACCCACTGGTGGGGGGATTGAGCGGGCGGCTGCGTGGTACTGGGTTACCTGCTGGGGATGAACCATGACAGTCTTACACCAATGCTTTGTATCTCTTACAATGACAAGCAAAAAGACAGAAATGTCAAAGAACTGTCCATGAGCAGTTTTATGTGACTTCCATGGCCTCAAAGTCTATTCTCCCTCCATATGTAACGAGTTAAATAAGAAATTTAAAAGGAAAAGGAAAAGGAGCACTTACAAATGCCCTGTTGAGGCTCAGTCTAGTTTTTCTCCTCTCTCTCATCTGCCTTTTCCAGAATGATTCCTGAGGGGAAAAAAAGCACTTAAAATACACTCTTGGTCCTGACCCAAGTCCCACTGCTTCCTTATTCCTCCACAGATCAAGACAAAAAGCACTTAAATGGGCTCTTTGGGACAATTCATGCATCTCCTTTCTCTCATCTACCTTTATGCTCCAGGAGGTAAAGGTGCTTGAAAGGAACGGTTTTGTTCATACTCAGCTCAGTTTCCCTCTCTCTGCCCTGCTTGTGTTTTCAGCTGATTGGGTTTTCCAAGTCTCCTCCTCCCCAACAAAATAAATCTCACAGCATATGATATCATGCTAAAGATCTTGAACTGAATGTTACCTTATGGCTTCCATTGCATTAATGATTGCTGCATGGGGGAGATACAGATTTTGCAATGACCCTGTAAAGTAGCTGGCATGTCGTTTTCTGTTTCCTCTTTACAGCAAAGATATATCAAGATATTCAAAATATTTAGACTTACTCTTTGCTGTGCACTGAACCATTGGCCAGGATTTGTGAAATTATATAAAGGCCAAGATTTTTCAAGTGTTCTGCTGTAGTGGTGGTGAAAGGTAAGGCAAACAGCACAACGCAAAGACTGATCGCGGGACTCTGGGGCTCCCTTCAGCTGCTGAAGCAAAGGCATCTGCTACTGCTGAAGTGCCTTCAGGTATTCTTTATCCCCTCCAGCTGCCAGTCCAACAACAGGACTCCGTAGGTCTGAATCCCATCTGCCAGCACATTGCATGTCCCAGATATTCTTGGGGCATTTAGGGGCATAAGATATCTGGGCAACCTCACTGAGTTCTGAGCTGTTTCCATCTGTCTGTGGAGCAACACACACTTCTTTTGCAAAGGGGAGCTCAGATAAATATGGCTAAGAAGTAAGAAGAAATCTCACTTTCTCCTTCTTACGGTTACATAAAAAAAAAAAAAGGAAGAGGTAATTAGGAAATACCATCAGAAATAAAGCTTTACAGTAAAATTGGATTGTCAGCCATTGGCAGCAGAATGAAGAAGAAAAGGGAGTATGTTCAGTCAGTTTTGTCTTTTTCATTACTGTATTTTTAAGCAAAACTTTTTTTTTTTTTTTTTTTTTTACTTAAAAGTTGCTGACAATTTCCAGTCTAGTCAAAATCAGAATGGGTCTAATCCAATCTAATCAATAAACAGAAATGTTCAACATCACATTCACAGCCTGAAAATTCCTGTTTTATTAGTTTTCACTGAAAACATTGTTTTAGAACCAGCTCTACCAAAGAAAGCACGCCCATGCCTGTCTGCCTCACTGGAGGGAGGTAGATCTGAAGGAGACTGGGCAAGAGAAACATCTCCATGGAAGTAAGAGACTAGACAACAGGGGCCCTGCTGTGGGAGTGAGACTTCACCAGCCAATAGCCCTTTCTCGGAGATGCGCAATGCGGCACTGTCATCGACACAGGACCAGGGTGGTTCAACACCAAACTGTCCTCCCTTATGGCTTCAATTAAGGAATTATCATTGCTAGCTGGTTGGAAGGGTAGATTTTTATTCTCAGTATAGAGCAGCTCTAACAGAAGAACACAAGACAGCTTGCTAGAGCTCCAAGGAAAACTCTTGCCACAGTCACGTACTCCTGTTTCGTACGGGTCCCCAGAGCAATCTCTGGGACATATGTCCAGGTAAGATATGTGCACCGCACCGCTTAGCACAGCCGCTGCATCCCGGCTTTCTGTTTCTACAGCAGGCAGAACAAACCAGCTTCCATTGATTTTAACAGAGCCAGTTGGGGGCCTAATGAGTATATCTAGCACAGCAGCTCTGGCTCTGTACCAGCAATGTGAATGTTAAGAATTATGCATATGTGAAGGAGGGTAGTTTGTCATATATTTCTGGAAAGTAGTTTAAAAACTTGGCTTTAATAATGGGCATGTTGACAGCAACTGGGCTTTGCTGGCCAAGTCCCTCACATATCAACCACTATAGCATCAGAACTATTTTGACGTCAAAACAAAACAGGCTATTTACTTTTTGAAGTTAAATTAAATCCAGAGAGTATGATGCCGTTAGAGAGCTGGAGTCCTAGGCCATTTCGTCCAAATGAGGTATAAGTTATGAACAACTCCATAAAATGCAGGGGCCAGGTTTTATTCCTCTGGAAATCGAGAGCAATATCAGTTAAAAAGGAGTGTATCAGGCCAGTAATGTTAAAGAAGAACAGCACTAGAGAATTTACAGTACAGAACACATTTCAAACTTATTTCCTTTTTATTCTTCATCATTGCAAATGGGATTGTTGGCAAATAATTAATTCCTCAGGTATTGGTGTAATAAAAGATGATTCTTTATAGTGATTTAAATTGTTTAAATAACGCTGCTCCAAGTTTAGGCTGTGATGGGCTTGAAAAGCCTTTGTGTGGATCCCCAAAAGATCCTGGGAAATGAAAGTATCCTGGAGAGGAAGATCCATGGTAGATATGCTGCTGCTTCTGTTCCTCTTCCCAGAGCATCTTCCTCTTCCTCACCTGATGGAGGCATCCTCCCTTCTGTCCCTATGCTGTTTGCTTGTTCCTCATTCAGGTGATCTCACTTGCTCTGGTGAAGTTGTCCCGGGTCCCCTGGGGTCTCCTGTATCCCGAAGGGCTGGCAAGCTCCCTGGCACATGGGCCTCTGCTGGGCTGCACGCCAGGACCCTCGGCTTCCCTGGGGCCTGCTCTTACTGGAGAAACATGCTGACTTTATAGAAGGTGATTGTTGGGCAGCCCAATCTTCTCACTTGGCCTGATCTTGGCTTACAGGCAGCAAGTGTGCAGAAGTCAACCGCATTGACTGAGCATATCTGCTCCAGGGGCCCGCGTGGAGGGAAGCAGAGAAGCTCTGGACCCCAGCTGGCTCCAGGAATGTGCTGTTTGTGACACTGCTGCTCCCCTGCTCAGGCAGAGCGAGTCCCCTCAGACAGCTCCTGGCATCCACCTCCTGTCCTTCAAACAGGCAGAAATTTCTCCTCAGAACCTGCTCCCCTCTCAAGATGGGCTGAACTTCTTCAGAGGGCTCTGACACCACATCTCGAACCAGCACCGCGGGGCTTTCTCCTTGGGAGAGACTGAGGAAGGGGGTCCCCCTGCCAGCAAGTGCCCTGGCATTCCCTTGGCGCTGGGCCGACACAACCAATGGAGTTTTGTTATCCCAGGATTTGGACTGCCCTGAATTCATCCTGCAAAGCTGTTTCTGATACAGATCATCTGTGAATTAGTATATGCTAAGAACATATCAATATAGACAATAGAAGAGGCTGGCTATTTCCTTAAAGACTTAAATTTAAGAGAAAATTATAATCTTTATGTACTTCAGAAAGGATGAAATAAACAATTTAACAATTAGTGTAAATGAATCTTTTTGGCTCTTCTCTGAGCTCTACAGAGAGTCATAACAATTCCCATTGTTAGGTTGATTTATGTAGAGCGTGCTTGTGTTAGCTAACACAAAGGAGGAAAGTAACTATATTAGCAGGCAGATCAAGCCCAGTTGGCCTGCTCTGTGCCACCAAAAATTCATAATGTAACAGCTGCTGGAAAAGCCTTCTTCCATCTGCAGCTTTCCAGGAGACATTATGGTCTTTTCTGCAAACTGCAGACCTGAACACAGTAATTTATGCTTTTTTGATCTCACACTTGGCTACTAGAGCACAAGCAAGAGCTTTGGGAAAAGTACTGCTCAGCCAGATTAAGAAATTCCCTTGTTAGATAGCTAACTGACAAGAATTCATGACCTCAAGACTCCATCCAGACCAAAATATCGTCTCCATAGCAGTACATACAGGCACATTATGCACTTACAGAAGAGTTTCTTCTTCTCCTGCCTAAAGTAATGGAAGTCAATCAGCCTTGAAACCAAAAATACTTGCATATTCAGGCCAAAGATATTTTAAAAGAGTCTTCTCAGAATTAAAGAGAATAATAGACATTTTACTAAATAGGTGCTTTTGGAAAGATGCAAAAAGAACAAATGAGGAAGACTAAAGAAAGTGCACTGACTTCACAGAAATGTGCTCATGAACTGTTCAGCGCCAAGAAGCACAAGTACCAAGTTTATTTATTTCATGCAGTATCTGTATCACTGTGATGGCCACTGTGGAGTTACTGAAAAATGATGGGTAAATGACATGTTTCAAATTGGTGATAAATCAGGAAGCCAGCTAGTAAATGCCACCAGACTGAGGACTCAGAAGACCGTGTCTCCACACCAGGGTGGGTGGCTACCAATGGCCTTTTTTTCTCTTCTTCTGTCTGACCTATCATCTCTGTGAGGAATGGGAAATCTCAGACTTACTTTATGTTTCTACCCTCGAGTTGCCAATCATACCTGGGATCGCTAAATACATGAGAATTTACAAAGTCCTGATTCTTTAAAAACACAGACATGGTTGCCTGCAAGCACAGAAGATCCAGTTATGTGTATAAAGGCTCTTGGATGGTAAGTGATGCAAGAATAGGTCCTGTAGCTCTTTCATTAGTCCTTTCATGTACTCTGTAAGGCTTCCAGCAACATTTATGGGTTGCATTTTTAAACTTTCACAGGGTTTCAACTTAAGGAAACTCAGTCTCCGAGCCCTGTGATAATTAAATGCTTATTCTCTGTGTAAACCCAAGAGAAAAATTCACATGCTAGTATTTTATAATCATGCCATGAAAAGCTGTTTTGTAGGTTAGAGAAGTCAAATTTCGCAGTATTCAGTCCCAATTGCAGAATAACAAAAGACGATAGCTGAACAAAAATGCTATTGTTTCACTGGGAAGCAATTAGGCTGGTGATGGCAGGTCTCAAGTGAGAATGTAGTTTGTCAATGAGCTATAATTACCTGCTATTTGCCAAAATTGCCATTAGAAAAAGAACACTGTCATGACTGAAAACCCTAATTACCTAGGATTTGGAGGTCTGTGGCAACTGTTGTGCTTTTAAAGGGCTAACTATGCTATTAATACAGGTTTTAAATTGGAATTAGATTGAAGCATCCCACAAGTTTTATATGATGTTGTACTACCATTGCCTAAGATGTTCAAGTGTTGAATTTTTTTATAAAGTCTTGATCATAACAGAATAATTTTTCTGGCTGAATTGGACGCACATTGCACTGTTTTCTTTCTCTTCCAAGGGCCATATGCTTTCACACTGAGAACAAATTTCTCCCTTTACATGGGACAGACCATGAATAAAAATGAAGTGTTGGAGAAAGAAAAAGAAATGTGGCTATGATTATACCATGTTTATGTCCACAGTGGAAAGATGAAAGCAATAACACACAGCTGTTATTTTAGTAATTATGAAACCAGAATTTGTAATGATTTAAAGGCTAAATCCATAAGAAATAGAAGGTCAATGTGCTCTGGAGGGGGTTTCAATAGAAGGATTGAAAACCCAGATTAACATTCAGTTTCTTGAAAATGCCTGAGAAGAGGTTTTTATTTTGTGAAATTCAGGGACCCAGAACTGTGGTTGATCTGAGCACTTATGCCACGCTCATACCTCTGGTACTAGAACACTCAGCTTCTGATTTGAATCCCATGCTCTGTGTAGCCATCGGTGAAGGAAATGGTTGTGTTATTTATACATTTAGAGATGGAGAATGGCCCATGGCTTCAAGAGCACTAAATGGTCCTGAATATAAAATAATGTGTCCATAATCTGTTAGATTACAGTGTAACGTTAACATAGGCAGTTAGGCAGGCTCAATAAGAAATAGGTCTGAAGAGGTGAATGGTATGTTTTAAAAAAGTACTAAAAACTTTTAGCAGCTGTTTACCAGGTTCAGTAGAATGAAACACGTAAACTATGTAAGAGAAGAAACATCTTTTCTCTCAAGTGACTTCTAAAAAGATTTTTTTTTCCTTAGGAAGCTGTATAAAGTGATAAAAATGTAGCTTTTTGAGATGAGCTTCTTATTTATTAATTTACCAACCCTGACAGAAAATTAACTTGGCAATCTTTGTTGTGAGAATTGCCCTGGGGATGTGTAAAGGTTGTTTGAAATTTAAGGACAAGGCTGAGCAAAGAGGAGACATGGAAAGTGGGAGATGAGAGGAAATGTACATTAGCTGCAAGAAAGTATGTAAATGTTTGTCTCCCGTGGATTTATATCTGTGTACCTTTGAAAACAGAGTTTGGTCCATATTCTTTTTTGAAACCACTGGACATATGAAGTGGAAGATGAAAGCTCTGCCTTAATAATATGCACTAAACCACTTCCTCAGCTCATCAGCTTCACCTACTAAATATAGTAATTAATTGTTCATCAATAATGCATTATGACTATATTAACTTTTTATTGTGTTGCTCAGTATTCATATAATTAAAAATTGGTAGCCTATTAAAGATTTTATTAATTAATTTTTAATTATATATTTGTTTTTTAATCATTTCTCAGTGCAGATAGGAATGTTTATTTAGGCTGTGGGCTCAGAAGGACTGAACTTCTTCCTGGCTCCAATAACTAAAAGAATCCACTTTTGTGTCGCAGGGACAAATATCTTTTCTAAGGTTGTTAGATTAGGTTAGACTTTGGAGATCTTTCTAGGGAATGATCAGACACATGGTAGGGTGCTGATGTCTAATACAATAGGTCTTTTGTAAGTAGCACTAGGTGAACACTGAGTTTGAGTATCTCTTACTTGAAACGCTCACAGGGAAAGATTTTGAAAATTGAAAATTAGACTATTTTTATGCTAGTCTAGTGAAGGGACAGAGGAAACCCCAAAAAAGTACTGCGCAGAAGACTCATATTTCCCTTCTGTATAAAATAAAGCCTTCCTGGATAGCAAGGTTCAGTAGCAAGTTGAATACTTTTCAAGATAGAGTGGACCTGAAAAGAAAATTTAATAATAGACTTGTGTACAAGTGTGCGTGGGCATCCACAGAGCACAAGAGAGATTTAAGAGAATGATACTGTACCAAATAGGAGCAGTATAGGTTGTTAATTTTCAAGTCAATATGAAGAAGATGAGAAGAATATTTAGTTTTCATATGGGAAAACAGAAAAAAAAGCGCCATTATTGGTAAAGGACATTGTAGGTTTCTCCTTTGTGTTCCCTTTTGCATTCAGCCTGAGCTGCCACCTGCCAGCTTCTGCCAGCTTGGCCCGGTGGACCCACTGAGGTCAAGGTAAAAGCCATCCTGGGCAAAGAAAATTTCTGTCCTCCTCTAGCTGTCAGTAAAACAGATTCCCGCCTGAACGCCTAGGTGAAGAAAGCATTGGGAAAGCTACTCAGATGTGAGGCAGCGTAGGGCATGGAGCAGGACAGTGTATGACAGTTCAAACACAGGCTGCAAATGCAGCCAAAAAGTATGCATTAGGGGCACCTGGCACATCTTAGGCATGTCTCCGAAGGGCCCCTTCACAGCTGTGAGAGCCGGAAAGGTTTGCAGTGATCAAAATCTGACTACCTAGTGAGCATTGGCCCCAAAGTCCCACCCAGCAGCCCTGATGTTGACCCAGACCTCTTGACTTCAGCTGAGCTGGGCTGGGGAATTTTTCAGAAAGATACATACTTGGAATTTTAAGAACATCCTAGGAACAGCCATGATAAAAAAAAAAAAACCAAAAAAAACCCAAAAACCAACAAAAAACAAGCTTTAATTTTAGACAAAAATGTTATTTCAATGAAGCCGTGAATGTATTTGTTTCTTGTAATTTTACTTTTCTATGAGCTAATAACTTCCATATACCAAATACTGTCATAGAGATGAAATTAAATGGAGTCATGAGGAAAAAGAATGAGGGATTTTCTGAACTAAGCAGAAACAGGCTATAAAGAATGCCAAATGTATTTCTTTTTTTTCCCGGAATTTTTCACTGTATTGTACTGAGCACTGTCTACAAGTAATGTCAAGTGAGCTATTTTCCTGGCAAGTAATATGCTGGACTGCAACCATTAGTTTGATAATTGCTTGTACCTCTTGATGATGAAACATCTTTGCTTTCTTTGGAAAGAAATATGACTTTCTGCTGTGTAGAGAGAGAGAGGTTCCTGAACTTCAGTGTCTGAGGCAGAAATCTTGGAATATTAAAAGCTCATCTGAAAGCCTCAGTCACTCTTGATTGTGTCCGTCTCCCACTTCTGCCTGGGGGAGAGTGGCAGATGGGAGAGACCAGGGAACAAACTGCCGGAAAATATCTTACCAGTGCCAGTGATGTAGAAAAGAAAGATGGGGGAAAAGACTGATCACTGTAGTCGAAAAGGGCCAAGTAGAATTCCTACAAGACGGCATAACTGTGGCATTACACAACTGACATTTAATATGGCAGTCCCAGGAGAACCATATTCCTCTGGTTTATGATTGATGGTTTGTTGTTTGATGTGGAGGAAGTGTTGCAAGGTGGTACTTGGGCAATACCAGTCTCTGAATGAAAAGATAACAAATACTTTTGTTAGCTTAAAAAATAAGAGCTGAATTCCATTGTCACTTACAAAAAAATGTTTGGAAGTAGTAAAATTTGACTGGTATGTCTAGCGACGCTAACCATAGCAGTAAACTAGCCTTTCAGAGGTCAGAAAAATTTTCAGCTCAAGTCTCTATTCAATGACTGTGTGCATTATATGTGGAGTAGCAACGTGGTGAGGGTCTACTAACCAGTGCTTAACCAATGCTAAATAACAATGACATTCACAGGACTACATCATGAATTTATTATGATATGGGCTATTACAGAGAATACAAAATGAAACCATAATGAAGGGACATATAAGCCTTTATTCTATTTTTTTTTTACATGCACAAATATTTTTTTCTGGAGATCAGCTTCTGCATGGCAGAACAATGTGTTTGCTGGCTGGAACTGCTAAAAGAACCCTTGAAAAACAGATGACAAGCAGTTGTTCTCCGAGCGGGGCTCTGCCGTATACACACTTAGGTTTGAGTTTCAGAGACAAGCTGAGGGATTTTCTTAGTTTCTGCTCAGAAATGACAGCTGCATGCAGAACAGCCCAGGCAGCATGATGAGTTTATGTAACATCCTGGAAATACAGGAGCATGATGATTGCATCATACAGGGAAATTTGGTTGTTTCCATTTTACAAACTAAGAAAACCCCATACCAGCTTAACGCAGCGTGTGATGCACATCTCACAAAAGTCTTCATGCACCTTTTTTTTTCCATACAAGCAACTTCAGATTAGGCCAGTTATACAGACGTGAAAAGTGAGATCTGAGGGTCCAGCTTCGGGAATTCAATGCCTGGAAGTAGGTGCCCAGCTCTAGTATTAGGTAAGCAGGTCCCTTGCAGAGCAGAGCCTGGCCTGGGACCTTCCCGCAGGCTGGGCTGACGTGGCAGGTGCTAGCTCAGTGTAAGCAGAAGATACATGTTTTCTCTTGTGACTTACCCTGGCATCACACAGAGAGTAGCCATGGGTGAGGAGAGTAAGAGAAACAGTTATACTCAATTATGGGGCATTTCACAGCTTTACTTCAGTCAGAACCTGGAGAGGTACGTCGGTAGGTGATGTAGAACAAAACCCTGTATTTCACATCGCTTTGCAATCCTCAGGTCCAGGTGTTTGTTCCATGACCAGCTCCTCACTGACGTGAGGCTTGACCTCAGGCCGGCTTCTCGGTGCTCTCACTACCATGGGAAGGGGACCAAGACATGCAGCCCAGATGGGGACAGCAGCGTGATCTGGGAATGGAAAATCAGGGCACGAGGGCTTGGGAAATCCCCTTGCAACCAGCCAGGGTTGCAGGCTGAATCATCACAGCAAAGGAAAGAAACAGGGAGAAATTTCAGAATCCAAATTCACTGTGCTCCACTCCGTTCTGAGGAGTTCCCGAGGTGGTATGAGACTACCTGAGATTTCTTATGTCATCAACATTTTTTTAATTAAAGACAGAAACTCTTAGTATATTCAACTTCTCAGTTGCTTAAAACATAACCCCCCAAATGAAAAACCAGACAGCAGAGTCACAGTAGAGTGAACTGTCTTTTATTCCATTCGTCTTCTCAGATAATCAAAAGGACAAAGGTAGCAGAAATAGATAAGCTTAAAGACACAATGGAGTTATATTTGCTTTGCACAAATTGCAACTGTATAACAGCAACTGACAGAAAGAGATTAAAGTCCCTGAGAGCAGAAAGAGCAAAATGCTCTCCAGGACAAAGGCACAGTTTGTAAAGTAGAGAGGAGAAAAATAACAGTGCAACCAAACTTTAGATCTGCTGTAGGTGATACTTAAAAAGATAAAGGAAATCATTAAAATAAGAAACATATTTGATAACTAAAGAACAGATGTGGTCATTATCTTCAAAGAACATAAAATTATAGGAAAAAAGAAGAGGGAAGAATTTGAATTCAGAATTAATGTATAAAAGATGACAGTCATGTTATGTGGGATGGATGAAGGAAGGATAGCATTGAATGGAGGGATGGAAATAAAACCAATATGAATATCTATAAATATTTCTTTCTCAGTTCATCCATCATGGCTGTCACTGATCACCCAGCCTTGACAGGCAGCAGAGCAGGCTCTGCTACAGGAAGAAGAGAAGCAAATCCTTTAGTTAAATGCTTTTCTTGCCACTCCTACAGCCTCATTCATTTTAACTCGGAAATTGTTAAGTCTTCTAGATGAGAATGAAAATACATTCTTGTGATCCAATTACTACAAATTTTCAGGTGATCAGCCCCCTAAGAATATATGTTGGAGCAGATCATAGAGCTCTCAGGTGATCTTCGAACTAGGTGCTAGGAAGTAAATGTACAACTGCCTCATTTGCTCTTTGAAGTTTACTCTCTGAGTACAGTCCTCCTTGGAGGAAAATGCACTAAATCCAGACTTGAAGTAAGAAGCACACAGAGCTGTCACCAAGCAGGCTGTCATAGGAGAACACAGCAACTTATGTCCAAGCAGCTGAGGAAAAGGGGCTTCTTGAGCCTTTGTTTGCTGGACACTGGGTGCAGCTGCATTTCCTCCAAGAGCCTCACGTTGGAAATACATGCAACAAATGGGAGAGGGACACTTTGCAGTCGAGGAGCGGAGGCAGGTGCCTAGAGCTCTGCAGGTGTGCAGAAGTTCTGAATTAACCCTTTGGAAAATGTTGGTCCTGACCAGCACTGGTAGACAGTGTGCATTCGTGTCCTGCTTGGTGATGTGTGGGTTATTCTACTGAATGGACCTGACTGGATGAGAAAAGCACATTAAGCTGCTTTTTGTCAATACATAACACAATAACTGAATCTATTTTTTCCCAGATCCTTAAAACAAAAGCTACAATATGAATCAGGGGTTGCTTAGGTAAATAATACAATGGCACGAAGGGAAGACTTGAAAAGTGCTATGACATTTCCTGACTGCTTTATTAATTCCAAGTTAAGCACACGCTTAAGTGCTTCAGAGAAGTGGGGTCAGTGGCACTGACAATTTGCAACACTGAACCTTGTGGCAGTGATGCATAAAGGTTGAGGCACAAGACTTCCCTCACCCCTCCTTAAGTGGCGGAGCGCTGCATGCTAGCAGTGCTTTCCTCATGGCAGTCCTTCCTCCATCAGCGCTTCTTCTTGGTGGTAAGGATCACTGTTATGTAGGTTGTGTTGTTTTTTGGATTACTTGCAAAGCAGAGGTCGTGACCACGTCTGGTCATTAAGAATCACCAGGCGCTCTTTACTGGCAGAGCGACAACTTTAGTACTCTGGCCAAAGTCCAAGAAAGGATATAAATTCTACCTAGTCTACCTTAAATCCCCTCAGCATTTCAGTTAGACACTTTTCCTTGCTGCTTAGCCTCAGAATGAGATTTAGGATTGCTGCTACAAAATGGCTACACCAGAAATGCCTCCTCTCTGACTCTGGCATCTGCAGAGCCTTCTGGATTAACAGCACCGTTTGACTAGAAGGCATCCCTGAATTAACTGATTAAATGTATATTCATATTTTTCACTCTTCACACTTTCTGGAGGATGTTGAGTAATTTCCCTTGTTCATTTCCAAGGGATTTATTAAAATACACTCAAGAATACGCCACCAAGGAGAGAGGGAGGGAAAAGATCCTCCCCAGCTATAAGCTATTCTGACTGGTACCAATGTAGCATATAATTGAATGTTATTTCCATACATTCCAGCCAAATGTAGCCATCTATAAGAAACAAGAGCATCTCTTAAGACTTCAGATTTTTCTTGAATGTAAACGAATTTATTTCTCATAGATAGTTTTCAAACTGGGAGGAATATTATTGCTAAATTATATTTTAATAGCTAGTTTGTTGTTTCTGTTTCTGAAGCCATCATAAAGCATCCATAAAGTGGTATTTCTCTTGCATTTTACATGACTCCAGGGCTTGCTGTTCTCGCCTGTCAGGTCTTTTCAAATCACTTAACGTTTACTGGAACAATTCTACACTGCAAGATTTGCTGCTCATCCAGCGTGGTGTTTGTATCACAGCTGCTACACCATTGCCATCTCAATAAGAGGAAGCATTTCTCACCACTTCGTTAGTATATAGCAGTATGAAAATAATAATTTCCTTTGAAAATAAAATCCACAAACCTTTCATCTGGAAAAAATCAAGCAAGGAGTAATCTTGTTTTTATTTGGAAATGTTTGTGGTCATTAAGATAAACTTACAACCCGTAGTTAATTTAATGAAAATGTGGCATAATTGTCCTGGGCTGTGATATTTTTTTTTTTTTTTTTTTTTCTTTCTTCAAGAGCAGATTAGAATATTCAGACATATTGAATAATGAAAGAGTTGAGTATTAAGGACATATAATGGAAAGCTTTCAGTGTCGTGCCTGGCAGGGCCATTATAAATAGTGAAGAAAATATATGTAGAGAATTCTTTATTATCATTCAATCATAAAAATAATTCTGGCTTATTGACATGTTATTTATTTTGTTGTTCATAGTTCACAGACAATTTGCAGACATCTGAATATGTGCAAACAAGAGGAAAGCACAATGTTTCACTCATGTCTTACAAAAAAGCAGTTCTAAGGGCAGATGCATTTTCAGATTTTGTAGTAGAACGCTGTGGTTAATTTGTTAGCTTTTTCATTGGAGGACAATAGTTTTTACAAACCTCAGAAACTGACCATTTTTACTGATGGAGAGTTACATATCACCCCCAGACTCACCTCTCTTAATGTGATGAAGCAGATTAAGACTCTTTTCTTCTTCCCTTTGTACTAATAATACCTTGCTTTAGTATTATGAATTAGGGAGAAGAGGTAGTGCCCATATCTTAAATGTTATAGCAATGAAGTCTCCAAGTCGTATTTTATGGCATTTGCAGAATCTCTTTACTTGCCTGGAGATCTATGCAGGGAAATCATTGAGAACCGTCATCCTGGAAGTGTTTGAAAGCCATATTCTTCCCTGATACTTTTCACTGCGGCTCCTAGGATGTAACATAGTAGGAAGGTGTTCAGTAAAATGTGTCCTAATGTCACAGCTCAGAAGAAATACAATGAATGCAGGGAACCTCTGCTCAAGTCTCCCTTCTTAATCCAGTTATATTCACCTCACTGTATATTTAATTTGAAGTGTAGATCTAATTAAAAGTTAATACATCATTAACATGATTTGTAATAAGTATATTCAACTCGATGTGAGCATGATATGCTCATTATCAAGTCCAGATTATAACTGGGATACTTCACAATGAAGAAAACCATCATCCGTAGCAACTACCTTTCTGGTAACATTAATTCCATACATAAATGTGATCTAAATGGTTAATCTTTTAAAGAATTTTAACATTTATGGGAACTTGCTGCTGAATAATCTTTTCCTTGGATGGTATCTGTCGTTAAGAGGAGTATTCCTTTAAATGGGTTCGACTGTGTTTTTTCAAGAGAAGAAAATAAGCCTTCTACGGAATTAATGAAGCTGGCTTTTTAGCCTAAGGTAAAAAGCTGGCTAATGAAGTCATTCATAGTGACAGCCCATGATCTGAATTATATGAATTATTGCTTATTAATGGGATTAATTGCTTCTCATGCTATAATACAAAATTTATGCTCTTGTCCAAAATCTAGGTCTATAATCTGAAACAGAAAGAGGGGAGAAAAGCTGTATTCATTATATGTCATGCCCACATCTCTGAAAGTACATACTATAATAAAGACTGAATGGAGGTGATTTTATTAAGAAATGACAGGAAGTGAAAACTATAAAATGTGGATAAGAAATGTAATGGTAAATTCTGCTCAGCTGAGGCAGTATATCAGATTGCATTGCTCTGCTAAGGACTTCCATTATCTTTATACTCTCAATATACAATAAAAAGAAAATTTATTTCTTCACAAATAATTCTATACTAAGAATATAAGGTGCATCTGAGGAATACTTAGAAAAACATAACATTCAAGAGCACAGAATTACAAGATCAAATTAAAATCATACTCAACAAACATTTTCATTTCTTAACATGATGTTTTCTTTATATTATTATTATTATTTGCACACGTGGACCAAAGACTTCACCCAGAAGCCTGACTGCACTGTGCCTTGACCCAACATAGGAAAACAGGGGCTTATGCCCAGAATTTCTTCTGTGATGAAATGTAAGCATGAGTGAGGAAAC
This sequence comes from Podiceps cristatus, assembly GCA_000699545.1. NCBI lineage: Eukaryota > Metazoa > Chordata > Aves > Podicipediformes > Podicipedidae > Podiceps > Podiceps cristatus. The sequence goes on along the minus strand of JMFS01136784.1, from coordinate 21,159 downwards.
TAAGAGATCTGAGTTTTGATCATTCAGAAATGCCATGTGAGCTGAATCTGTTCTACCTGACTCTGTGTGTATCAAAGACATTCATATTTATGTGGTCCTACTTGGAATGGCATCTGGGAGCCACATTTGAAGGTATTATTTGAGGACCTAATCCTAAATCAGATCAAAGCTACATCTCCCAGTTACCAGGAAAGTCACAATTAGCTACAATAGCCAAGCCCTTTGACTGAAAATGGAAATCTTTTCCAAGTGAAGAAGCATTCAAACCTAGCTCTCCCATGCCCTGGCTTGGTGCTCTCACCACTTCATTTTGTACAGAAAATCCCTACAAACCAAGGCATTGGTGCAAAAAATCATATTTCTTCTTTTGCTGAAAGGAACTTTACAGCAGCAGCTGTCTTGTGACCCTGATTGTACGCAGGAATATCTAGTTCCTTGAGATCTTTCTTCCAGTTTCCCAGAGCTGCTGAGACCATTAATATTACTTCAGTAGTTTCTCTCTATGTATTTTCTAATTTTGCTCTTATGGTACGTTATTTTGAGAGCACACCAGTAGTGCCAATGGTAATGATATTTTTCTAGATACGATCGCGAGCTCTTCTTAATGAAAACAACCTTTGAGCTTGTACCACTACAACCCAGCTTCAAGATGAATCCCACAGGGGTTATCACTTTCTTATTTTCTTTTACTGGTTCTTCCTATCCCTGACTTTGAAGGCAGTGGGTGTTCCTGGCCACAGAGATCCCAGAGAGAGCAGAAGGTAGTGGCCGTTGCCTTACAGATTCCCAGGTACGCATCTTAGGTCAGAATAGACCAGTTCTGTCATTATTATCTATGTGGTGGTTTTTTAAATTATTATTTCATAGAATCATAGAATGGTTTGGGTTGGAAGGGACTTTAAAGATCATCCAGTTCCAACCCCCCTGCCATGGGCAGGGACACCTCCCACTACACCAGGTTGCTCAGAGCCCCGTCCAACCTGGCCTTGAATACTTCCAGGGATGGGGCATCCCCAGCCTCTCTGGGCAACCTGTGCCGGTGTCTCACCACCCTCATTGTGAGGAATTTCTCCCTAATGCCTAATCTAAATCGACCCCCTTCCAGTTGAAAGCCCTTCCCCCTTGTCCTATCCCTACATGCCCTTCTAAAAAGCCCCTCCCCAGCTTTCCTGTAGGCCCCTTTAGGAACTGGCAGGCTGCTAGAAGGTCTCCCCGCAGCCTTCTCTTCTCCAGGCTGAACAGCCCCAACTCTCTCAGCCTGTCCTTGTAAGGGAGGTGCTCCAGCCCTCGGATCATCTTCGTGTCCATTTGGAATCAGGCACAAGAACCTGAACAGAAAGAGCTGGTTCGTTTTGGTTTTTAATTACCAGTGTTGAAGACGCATTTTGTTTGGCACTGTACAAATAAAACAAATGAGACATTTTAATTTTGAAAGTATTTTCTGCATAACTACAAAAGACATACAAAATCTGAACAAGAACAGTAACATACAAGAGCCGATGGTCTACATGCATCGTAGCAGTGCCATACTTGTGATTAAAGGGGGAAGTTTTTTTACTCTGCATTTTATAGCCACTATTTACATCACATGTCCCATGGAAAGGTGGCAAACAGGAAGAATAGATATGACTATTTAATAGGATAAGCAAAAATAAAGTGGTTGAAGATAAAAGTGGTGGACAGTTTGGAGAGGAACAGAGAGGGCTGAGTAGGACTGAAGAGCAGAAACAATGAACCTAGGTACAAATAACGGCAAAGGAAAAAGAATAATGACATCCTTGGATGGGTGATGGTCCATGTAGATAAATGAAACCACCCATTTTTTTACATATGTTTCTGCCTTATTCTTTAGGAAGACTCTATTACCTTCTTGTAGATATACCTGCTGCACATGCTGGGAGACTCTCTGGGGAACAGTCTTTGTGTAGCCCAGGAGCCACAGCCCTTCTCAAGAGCAATGGACATGCTGGAGTACGCTTTCATCACTTAATTTTTCAGATTTAAATAGATCAGAAGAGTTTTGGAAATAATTTATTTCCTCTTAAAATTTTGAAAATATATATTGTGTAAAGAAGCTATTTTTTTATGTCAAAGTTATTGAAGAGCTTTGATTTTGTTTGCTGATGCAGCAAAACCCTCTCCTTTTCTTCCTTTCTCATTCTTAAAATACTTAGGCAACAGAGAAACTATCCAGAACACAGAGCTGTATATATTTTAATATATATATGTATTGGCCATTTATTTTATATCTATTAGATAGATAGATATCTAGATATACCTACTAGATATATATCTAATAGAAATATTAGATATCTATTAGATATATCTGTTCTTTCTGTTCAGGTTCTTGTGCCTGTTTCCAAATGTCCATTTCCCTGTGTAACTAATGAGACTGGCTGAAGTCCATGAAAGGGCACTCTTTAACCCCTTATTTAATTCCACCTCTGTCAGCCACTTGCCTCATTTTCCCATCCTTAGTGCTGTTTTAGTTGTGTGGGGGACTATGAGATGCCCCACCAAAGCCCACACATCTCCTCAACAGCCAGCAGTTGGCAGCGAGAAGGGATCACGCTCATTGGGGTGCCTTGCTGAGGCACAGAGTGAGGCTCTAGAGCTCTGTAGCTTTGCTCTATAGATTACAAGTGAATAAATATTTCTGGGAAGTACCTCATGAGCACAGTAAAGGAATCATTAGAGAGTAGGGAGGGGTAAAAAAGTGTCATAGTCATTGATTGTAATCAACGATATAATTGACTCTGCACCAAAGACATTTAGTTCATATTTCACATTCTATTTGCAATTCCTACTTTTCCTGCTTCCCTTGTTGCTGGATATTAAGCACCAGAAAAAAATATGCTCTTGGGATTAGGTATGTTTTATATATCTGCCTGCCTTTAAAAAAACATACCCTTTGACATAATAAAAGTCTTCATACAGTTAATAAGTATATTTCAGAGTAGTAACACTTTTCAGTTTTATTAGTCAAAAAGAATTAATTTCAAAACTTGGGCCACTGTGCAAATCCTCAGTTGACTGCAGCTGCTACTACTTCCATGAAATAGTTTTATTGCTAACACAGGGTTTTCATTGTCTGGGTGGAGATGACTGCATAAAACACAGCCCAGTGCTGTGGACACGTTGGGTATGAGTAATTAAGTAAATGGACGTAAACCTAATGAACAGCCTTCTTCTAACAAACTGGCTTAGATTCCTATCAAAACTTGTTGTTTTTAGGGACTAGAGTAATTTCCATCAGCCTTCTTGGCCCTATAAACTGTACTCCAAAAATCTTCACCTGGCAGTTAGCCAGCCAGATTCAACACATCAGCAAACTGCACTGAGGGGAAACGTTGGGAAACAGCATTGAACTCCACTTGAATTCCAATTATCCTTCAATTAATGGGTCAAGTCCCTCAATCAGCAAAAGTGAAAGGCACTCCCAGCATAAGATATTAGTGCCGTGCTTGTTCCCACCAGCTGAAGATCCAAGCACCTTCACGTGAGCATCAGGTAGGTGCCAGACACCCAGTTTGCACCCAGTCCTTTTGCAGATGCTAGTGGCTGCACATGGAAAAGTTTCCACTTCTTTTTTTTTTTTTTTTTTTTTTTTTTTTTTTTTTTTTTTCTTTTTTGTGGAAAGCTTATAGAGGGTTGTGCTGAAAATTTGATTCACCTTGAAGAGCAGCTAGAAAACATAATTCCAACACAGTTTCCTCTAAGAAAAAGACATCAGGCTGAGTTACTTAGTTTGGTAGAACAATCTGTAACAATGCCATTATTAAAATTTCATAAAAATGTGTTCCTTTAAACACAGGCTTATATCTGGCTTCCAGAGAGCAATTACAGTAACTATAATGTGACTCTTGTGGTAAAAAGTGACATGCACAATGCAGTGAGGCTTTTGAATTTTTAAATCAGTAAGAGCAGCCACTGAGAATAAACTTCAAATTTCACCATCAAGGCATACAGAAATGTGTACTGAGAACTACTTACACTCTAGTTCATGTTTCACTTGGAGGTTTGAATTTTGTACTGGTTCCTAAGTCTTAGTCTGCTGCTGCAAAGAAGCTGCCTCCAGCTTAAAATATGGCAATAGTTCACAGGCTGTGTCATTTTCCTTAGCTTTCTTTATGTCACTGTGGAAAAAGTTAGCCCATGGTAAAATATAATCCTTCATTAAACAATAATCTAATATAATTTGCTTTTTAAGAAGTTGATTAAAGAACAAGAAGAAAGTCTGTAAATAAACTTATAAGTGATTTTGCTTTACCCCGTACATTCATTTTCTGTGGTTTGTTAAAATGAATGCTAAACTCATATGATAATGCAACTAAAAAATAGTAAAGAATGAAGAGGAATGAAGATGGAAAACAGAAACAAATTTATTTTCTGTGGTATCATACAAAAAAAAAAAGACTGAAATTTTTGTTCAGTCTATTGGGAAACATAAAAAATGATGCTTGCCAACAATTCAACAGCACAGATGAAATTTCAGGTGTGAGGTAAATGAAAATTGAAAAAAAAGCCGTGTGAACTAAGTCCAAGGACCAAATGAACATATGGAAAAAAAAAAAAACCCAACAACCCTACATATTCAACAAAATTAACCAAACAGTAAAAGAGGCAGTATTTGTCACATACTTTCATTACTATGAATTATTCACTCAGCAGTATTTTTTCAAATAATTCGGAAAACAAATACAACAGCTTTGAAAACATATTTCTCTTGTTTGTAGGCCAGTAGATAGCTTCATAACTCTGGGTTTCACTGGTATATTTATAATGGCCTCCAAGTTTTTAATTTGCCTTTTTTTTTGGGGGGGGGAATATGGGGGATTCAAGGAAAATTATTGTATTCATGGAGAAAATCCAGTTATAAAGATATTATGCCCAAAACTACAAATGCAACTTTAGGAAGTAGGGTATTTGTGCCTTAGGAGATCCGGGTTCAATTTCTGGTTACGTGGCAGCTAACAGGATGGGACCAGGTACGGTGTGTAGGGTGACTTTTTAAATAATGATGTCAGAAATATGTTGTCCAGATCTCACTGGTGGCCAACATTTGGGCGTGTAAGAGTTACAACTCATATCTGGGTTATGTGAGTTTGAAAAGTCAATGGCTAAGTCTCAAGCCTAATGACAGCTGGGAGTCAAAGTGGTTGGGTTCTGGACATGATGGCTGGCTTTGCCTTCAGAGCTCTCCCTACAGCTCCTCGGGGCTTGGTGCCAGCACCTTGTTTTGGGAGTCCGGGGCATCTGAAAGTGCACATGGTGTGTCCGTGCATCACAGTGTTCTGTTGGAAACATTCTGGGTGGATGGGTCAATTCTACTATGTCTTTCGATGGAAAACAGGCTATTTTGTGGTGGGAAACTGCCTGAGACCTTACTCTTCCACTTTGGCTCACAAGGCCATCTGGGAACAAAAATGCTCCAGGCCAGCAGCTTGAGTACTCTGGAGAAGCAAAGACTTTTGGAGACGGTAGGGTTTTTGGTTCATTGCCTTGTTTAGTTACCCATTTCTTCAAAACACCTAGAAATGTGTGGGCTGGCTGGTTGGTGTCATAGATCATAGGAAATGGCAGCACCTCTTTCGCCCCTGGCCAGCTCTTGAGGAGCTCCCGAGTCAGCCAGCTCTGTGGCTCTCTGCGCTCACTCGGCAACCTAGAAAAACTCTTCAGTTTTCAATACAATTTAGGGCAGGAAACTTAAAAATGAAAATACTTTATTCACAGGAAAATCTCCCCCCCAATCATCACTGAGCATAATGAGGTCCTTTAAAAGCCCTTCTGCTTCTTATGGTGCAAACCAATTGAATTTTCTTAGAAAAACTCCATCTTTCATCAATTAAAATATTATAAATAATGAGCCTTTTGAGAATGTTACTCTTAATTTCTCTCCCATAACTTTATCCATAAGTATTGTACTTCCTCGCCTTTCTAGTGAGGCAAATTCTCTCTCTCTCTCTTTTTTTTTTTTTCTCTGAATGCATTCAAAAAAATAATTAAGTAGCAAAGCCTTTGAGACCAAAATAAATGTCTTCTATGCCTCAATGGGAACTATGCTTACTCTAATTATTTATTTAAAAATAACAGCGTTATTTCTGGCAAATTGGTGCTTAACCAGCTCCTTGTGTTAAAGAAAAATAAAAATTAGCAGCTCTGACTAGCAATCAAGCAGGCTCTCAGTTTCCAGCAAATAGGTATCATCATAACATCTGCCTTGTGTGTTTTATCGATGCCTACACACTTGTACACAGCCTCCTGCTCTGGGAGATACACAACCATGGGGTAAATACAAATTAAATGAATAGGTCCTCCTGCTTCAACATTATGACAACTTGTTTTCTTCCCAATGCTCACTCAGCAGTTGTAGAGCATTGACAGCACAGTCAGAGTGGCCAAGTTTCTTATCTGCCATCTCCAGCATTTTTTCTATAGCATGATGAAATTTAACAAGTCATTTCGAGGCGTGGATTATACTTGGTAGGTACATGCTGCAAGTGACATTTTGTTTGTGTACCTACAGTGCAGGGTTTTGGGGACATATTCACAAGAGTCTCTGGATAACCACAGTACTAGTGTCACAATTTTCCCTGGTAAGAATTCCAGTTCTGTTAATGGACCTTATACCTAAGCATGCTAAAAATGCAGGACCATGGGTTGTTCCACTGAGACATACAAAAGGTTGAGGAGGTCAGTTTTATGCTCAGAGGCAGATTTTGGCCCAAATCCTGTGGGTATTTCCAACATCTTTCCCAGAAAGTTGAGATACATAATCCACATCACGATCTGCATGTGCTTGGGAGAGTCGGCTACGCTTCCCATTGCCACACAGCGGAACAATCCTATTTCATTATGTAAGGAAGGAAAAGGCACAGAAAGCATCACATAAGTCTATACCCAATGCTGAACAGAGGTTAAAGGCACAAAAATCAGGCTTTCTCTCTGATCCCCAAATTACCTGGGTAGGAGTTTCATCACTCAGTCTGTTGATACCTGGAGTTCACAATAGTAGTTCCCAAGGTATTGTCTGTGGCAAAGAAATCAGCTAAGAAAAAAACCATCCTTGCTCTAGTAGTGTTTCAGAAAAAATATACACAAGGATAGCTGTTTAGGCTACAGTTCTGCTTATTTAAGACTTTGATTTCAACTAATCTGGTTGCAGGCCACCTGGCAGGTATCAGCCTGGGCTCACTCATTCCAGCCACACTAAGCCTTCCTTTCAGCAGGTGCCTTCTGAAGCTGCAAATTGGCCTGAATTAATTTGAGCAGGAAGGTTGTGCTGAGGGAAGAGTTGCTCCTCTCCTAGTTCTTTGGAATAAACTATTTCTGTCCCCTTATAAAGCAGAGTTCTTTAGAGCTGATAAAACGAATGATGACCACCAGAACATCCTTCCTGTTCTTCCAGTGCCCTGCCAGGACAGGGAATCAATATAAATGCAGTTCATAGAGTGACATTATGTGTTTTTTCAAATAAATTGTGTCTTAAAGCCCATGATCTTCCATTAAAATTTTCATATTCACAGCTTCCAACAACATAGGCCAATAAAAACACCTTTCTTTCAATCAGACAACATATATTTGGTTTAAAATATTCAATGTCATACTTGTGCTGGGATGTTCCGTAGAGTGTATGAAGCATAAGATGGTTTTTGTATCTTGGAACATAGTCTGTCCTATATCACTGCATATCATGCTTGAAGAGTTTGATATTTTTTTGTCATAATCAGTACCGTGTGATGGTTTTGTAGATACCATTTTATGGAGAGGTATTATTCTTTCCACACTTAAGTTTTCATTCAACTCTGATTAAAAATGACATAAACACTTAGGCTGGCAAACTGACAATTATTTTTAAATCTAGATGGAAAAGAGTCTGTTTCTGTACAGCTGAGGAATATATGCCAATCGTTTTTCTGAGGTACAATAATTTCCCTGGCTTTGTTGGTCTATTTCATGTATTTTTGGTTTTGCCAGCCTCCTTTCAGATATATCACCTCCAGAACATACGTGGTACCAGTGCTGCATGCAGCTGGGCTGTGGATAAGGAAAAAGCACAATCCATCCCTCCCCTGTTAGGTACATGATAAATCTGTCTGCGATGCAAGTACGAACTGATCTGAATGATTTTTCTTGGGAATAGTTTTGACCTCAGTTCATTTTCCAAACCCTTCATTCCCATGGAAAATGTGGACGTAGTTCTGCTCACATTGAGGCCAATGAGATGAGGGATAGAATCGACTGAATTTTCAAGATGGTCCACATCTTGGACACCTTGAAGCCCTCATGGGCCTGTTTTGAGATTTGTTGGGCAAAAAAACCTAAGTAGAAATACCACATTTTAGAACAAGATTTTAAAGAACATGACAAGGGGCAACAGGAAAACCCTCACTTAAGAACAACCTTCCTCAGCAACTCACTCATTTCTTTCCTGATAACTCCGAGAAGCAAACCCCGTGGATCCCTGGAGTGGTGAGCATGAGAATCACTGCTTCCTTCTTAAGTGATCAGTGTCCTGACACCTCATCACTTGGTCCTGATTTGCAGTCCTCTTCTTGGGTTTAATATTTCTTATTACTAATCAAAAGAGGACAATGTCTGTTGTGGGAGGCCTGGGACTCTGCAGTGTATATATAACCTTCTCTGAGTAAGGAGTGTCCTGCTGCCTGCACCAAATAATTTTGAGTGGCTGTGCCAGAATATCTTTCTGTAGTAGGTGCACTGATGATGTGGCAAATTTACACCAGTTATTAAATATTAGACCGTTAATACTGATTACTTTGTTAATGAAATAGTTTCACATTGCATTTTTAGAAATATCATTTTCAAATGCAGAATGATTTAGTATGCTTTAGGACTATGATTTCTATTAGGTATAATTTGAGTGATTTTATAGTTCAAAAACATTTCATGTGTGAGTCCATCTAAACATAATATAGCAAATATACCTTAATATTTCTGTGGTGCATGGTTCTGTATAAATTTCAGCAGTCTCTAGAGATTAGGTTTGCCTATCTGATGCATCAGGCAAACTCAGTCTTAGTTTAGGACACAGATCTTCCAAAGACACACATAATTTTAGCTCCACTGAAATCAGATGGACTTATCAATTTATGGTGACACAGGAGAAAGTTTCGGGAAATTTTAATGACAATGAAGGCCATTTTTGTCTTAATTTTTACACAGTGTTTGGAGAATTGTATGTTCCTTGAATTCCTCCTTCTGTGATTTCTTTTTAATGGAGCGAGAAATAAAATCAGTCTTGGAAAAATGCTGTCTTCTCATCCTTACACGATTAAACATGTTTATGACAATAGCCCCTATGTGTCCCCAGGATAAAGACCTGTTAAGCTAGATGCAGCTAGCTACAGCTAAATAGGCTCAGAAATCAGTCTCCTACCTGCCAGCTCAATACCTCAGGTCAAGGTCCTTCTGAGTCAGTAATGACTTAAAATATTGCCAAGCTGAAAAAGTACCTCACAAATATTACAGGGTTTTATCATAAAAAGTATATAAAAAGGTAATAATTGCAATGGTCAGCTCTAAACATTTCAGTTATTCTGCTGTCCTGAGACTACACCTGAGAAAATGCATAGATATTTAGGTTATTGTATTGTCTAATGAAAACTATAGATGACTACGTAGATTCACTCTGAAATTTTGGGATGCTACTGGTGGTTGTTTCAATGGGGTGTTATCATTCACACTGTGGGCAGAGTGAGGATCCCAGGGGGGCTGAGCTGTTCTGCTTCCTCCCATTTTCACAGGAACTGCATGCGTAAAGCTCTCATTAAAGTTCCCTGATATGCAAACATTTTGAGACGTTAAAAATAACTCTTCATGATTAAATACATATATGGTTTTCTGTCACTTCAGTGTGTTTTTAGTCAACACACAGATTTAAATGGGTTGTTCGCTTCTCAGATTTTCTCGTTGGCGTTATCCCCTAGCGCTCGGTTCTTACTCAGTCAACACCACCACCGACAGCAATGCCAGGTAGGGCTGCAGGGCAAGACCCAATATCTAAGATCTTAGTACAAGACAAATTCATTAGACAAACTAAATAATTCAGGCACATTTGAAAAGCAAATGAATGTAGAGGTGTTCCCTTATGATTATTGGTCACATAGAGTTTTCTTTAAGAGGAAAAACATAAATTAATAAAGGCCAGAATGTCTTTAATGACAATATTAGCGGCTGCCTTGTGGCTATTAAGACATGCACTCATTGTAAACTATATTGATTTTTCCATTGGATAAAATTCTCTGGTTAAATTGTTATTTGCAGCTATAATCCAGACTGGCTCTGTTGGTCATTATCATTATAAAATGTGGTCAGAAAGTTTTTCATTGAAGCTATGACCACATATTTCAGAAAGACCCCTTAACATCATCAGGGAGAGTCAGATGTAATCTACAAGTGCAATAGTCACTGCTCTTGTGAAGGTGATGATGCTATTGATTAGCAGAATGAGTTACAGCCTCTTTAAAAGAGTGTACAAATTCTGTGAATCATGATACATGCATTCACAACAAAATTAATGGCCTAACTTTTCAAAAATTGTTTGGCCTCTGGATGCCACAATTACCACGACTTTCTGTAGAAAGACTCTAAAGGGTGCCTTAGTGACTGCTTACTGAGAAAATTCCAAAACTCGACAGTTTAGGATACCTTTATGATGGGCAGGATACGTGAACTATAAGGGATTTTCAGAGCATTGAGAGACCATTTTAGAGATTGGTAGCAGCTACCAAATTCCTATCAAAGGTCAGTGTGAACCAAACTTGTATAAGTTTGTGGCTTTCAGTCGGTGCTTTTCCTCAATGTTTCATTAATAAGGAGTTAATCTTGCCCTAGAAAGACTTGACCAGAAACGATTTTTTGCCGCATCACATGACCACGCTCACTTTCCAGCTAGTTAAGTCTGGCTTGTTGTGCAGTGAATATTATCCGAAAGCTCTCTTTTCGTACATCTGTTCAACTAAGGGGTATAACCACAGCCTGGGAACCTTAACATTTCCCCGGTCATCCTGAGGCTTCCCTCTCTTTCGCAAGATGAGAAATGTGATTGTGGCATTCCTATAAAAGAGGCTCCTCTCTGACCCTCAGATAAAATATTTTATCTTAGAACTACCAGTTCTTTGCCTCATGTACTGTGAGAATTTACTGCATTTGCAAATTAAATGCGTGATCCAGTGAACATTCGCATGAGTAGTTTCACAGAGTTCAGCCAAAATCCTCTTACATGTACATAAAGGGTTTGACGTTCTATAAGAGGAGAGCTTCAGTCTTGGCAGTTTGCTGCTTTATTCAGGAGGAAATGGCTAGTTAAGACTAACGAGGTTTGATCTGCCTATCTGTGGCCCCGACTTTTTCTTAAAGAGTTATATGAAGGAATTTATGCTTTTAGAGGTTTAAAGGTTATATATAGATAACTAGAATAACTGTTCATAGGAGGTAAGAAAATTAAAGAGAAGCTGAAAAATGTGGATGCAAAAAGTCTTTTCCATTTTCTCCATAACCAGCAGTTACTGTGCAGGATCAAATTTTCTTATGCTATTTTGAGTCAAAACATTACAATTTATAATGGTTGCTCTAAAGTGACCCTAAAATATTGGGTTGAACACCTTTGCCTTTTATGTGTCACCATCTTCTACCAACCATAAAGAATTTGACACACAGTTTGTGTTTCACTCATCCTGTTTCAAGGACAGACTGGGTCACATCTAAAGCTTTCTCCAAGTTCAATATTCTTGTCTGAGGTTTTCAATCCTTTTTCTTCATTGCTGAAGCAGAAAAGAAATCAGAGTCCAGAGCTGTGGGAAAGAATTTGGCCCTAACTGGACTCTGTGCATGTGTGATAACCTGTTTCCTGAAACAGTATTTTTCCTGTGAGTATTTCACTGCATACCTAATGTTACAATACGGTGGAAGTATGTGGTACCCTTTGGGCACAGAGCAGTGTCCTGTGGGACCCAAGACACATCTCACAAGGCAGTGATTTCTACTCTTGCACAGAAATGCCAAAAGATGCCTGAGATGCCATTAAATGCATTACCCTTAAGTAAAACTTGCAGCTTTCAGCAACTGTTCAGTAATGGAGGTGGCATGTTGTGTGTGTCTTTTCTCTTTACAAGAGTCATATTTTCATATGAATTATGCAAGGGAGGGCAGAACACATCATCAAGCCTTCAGAGAAATTCAAAGACGCTTCACTAAGAATTGGGGCTCCTTTTCTGTTGATGTCTGCAACTTGATACTGCTTTTCTTTCTCCTCTTTTTAGGCCTATGAAGGGCTGAAAACCTCCAGGACAAGGCTGCGCATTTCAGCTCAATTCTTTTGGGGGCAAGCTCCCAGCAGTTTCTATCTGGAGCCACTTCTTACCTTTCAAGAATATAGCCTGGTATTGCCTAAATACACTTCAACCATCCACGCACACAACACACCCATGAAGACCAAATGTAGTGGCAGACGAATCCTGCCTTGTGGCTCAAGGCCCTGCTTTCTTATTGCCTTCTTGGATCACTCAGTCATGCAAGCTGATTTTAAAAAAGTATTTCAATATCTCCAATTTGAGATGCGTTAACTACTTTTTTGAAAATTTAGCCATTAAATCAAGACTCCTTAATCCAGGAGCTGTTGGCAGGGTATCTAGATACATGACAATTTGGTAGACATGCGAAGTCTACAGTAACAGAAGTCTTCTATGTACTGAAGAGCAAGAGCTGCAGTGACTCTTGATGTTCTTACAGATCTTGCCTACCAGGAGGATAAATGAGAATTAATGTATAAAGGAAGTAGGGAAGAACTGCTTAAGAGTTTGCTCAACAGAGATGTCTTTTTTGATAAATTCTTCATGTCAAATGCCAACAAGCTTAAGAAAAGGAAGAGTGCTGTAATTGTGATATCCTGTTCAGGTTACACTACCCTCAGGGAAACTGCTACTAATGACTGAATTAATTACAGAGAAATTGTTTTATGTGTTACAGAATTTAAACCAGTCCCCTGCCCCAATTTTCCTGTCTGCTTATTTTTGCACCAGTGTGAACAAAGAAGCCATTTGCCAATGCTTTGTTAACCTGTTACTCTCACTAAGCATTTACTTGTAACGCCATGGAATGCAGGGTTGTGTGTATTACAACTGGGAGCAATGTCCCCTTGTATCAGATGCTCTGCAATCATTGTTTAGAAAAGTATAAAACAAGTACCTTCAGAATTCATAATAGCCATTTTAGGCATTATAACCTCTTCTTTCTAAGCTCGTCTACAAGATCTGTGCCGTGACACTGTGGGAACAGATATAAAGAGAGAAATTCAGTGATGCAGCTTCCTATTTAAATTCATACTTTTAGAACACCTTGGAAATGTAATTGCTGGTGCATAATTTATGTCACAGGGGTTTTTTGTTATTTTCCCTATCTTCTGGGTATGTCTCTTGAGCAGATGAATATCATGGGGGCATGTTTTTTTCCTGTAATTCTTATTCCTTTGGGATGATATTCTTATCCTCTCATGCTAAAATTGTTTTATCTTCACAAGAATTTATGAGTGTATGCTGCTATTACTTAAAGTATAAAAATGGACTGTGCAAAAGTACTAGCGCATTTATGTGTACAATAGCACAGTTTTGTTGGAAAGGGCTTGAATTGAATAAGCAACCCTGTTTTTAACAGGATTATGTGACAGATGGGATAGATATAGATAAGGCTGCACAATGTGTCTTCAGTCTCTTTAACAAACAGAAAGACAGCTCCTTTTCAGCTCACAATTGCAGGCACATTTTGTTCTATTTTGAAAGAATGCAAGAAATATTTTCTTGATTTTTATCTGTTTTTAATTAAGCTTCTTCAACAAAGCAATCATTTGTTACATTTTCCAAGCAAACCCAACAAAAAATGCTCTTCATTCAGATACAGACTTGCCTCGAGAGGGAACAGCTAATGTGCTTTTTAGTTATAATGGTAGCATTAAGTGTGTTTACAGTTATAAGATTTCACATAAAAGGAATTATTAAATTTTGTTTGGCAATTTTATAGGTCAAGTGACATATGTTAGTTTTCTTCCTCAAAGCTATGTCATGACACTGAAGTATTGCCTCTGTGTGCGTATACAGATGGATGTGTGTAGATACACACTTATGCATTCACCATGGCTCTGAATTTATTATCTGGCCCACATATGAGGACAAATCCCTAATGTTAACTCTCCTTGATACCACCTCTCAAAGGCAGATTTGGAAATGAGGAACTCTAGCCGCACATTTGCTTTTCAGCCATCACAACTTCTGCAGTTCCCTGCTCAGAGGTGTACATGGCTCCTACTCTAGACTCAGGGCCACCAGTCTCATCATCTACTTCTATGTCTTCACGACATATAAAAATATCAACATCCCACAAAGAATACCAAATATTATATGTTAGAAATTAGAAAACACAGAGAATTTTAAAGTAAAATCTTGACTTGCATTGAAATCAACAGTGAGCTCTATGTTGGCTTCCCACTGGCTAGAATTTCAGCCAGGGTTTGTTTCATTGCTTTTGGAAGCAGAAAATTGGACTGAAGTATATTTACAGAAATTATACTTTAATAAGGTATTTTCCCTGTCCTGCCTATGAATGTAGATGTTTCTGTTACCAGAAGATCAATGATACAAGTTCATAAATTGCTGCAGAGGTGATTCTCTCAGAACACCAAAACCTGAGATGTAGTACCTTGAGACAATTTATTGTTTATTAAAGAATCCTTCTGGGAAAGATAAAACCTCATACATAAAAATCCCTCTTCAGTCTTACAGATGGGTTGCATTTTGTTCTCAAATCCAGAATTTTTTGGGGTTTGGTAGGCTTTAGTGTTTCTCTACCTGGACTGTTTGATGGTATTATTTTCCTGGAAAAAAATATACTTCGGTTGAAGAAGACGAGACATTTCACTGCTGGACTAATGTGTAAAAACATCCTTTTTTGAAGCTGCAGGAGTTTTGTAACATTAATATTAGTTGTGTATCGTTGTTTATATGTATATGTTATGCATATTATTCTTATGTCAACAAAACACTTTTAAAAGGTAGAATATCTTAGGTCTTACATGTTTAGTCTAGGATAAAAGATGTGTTGTTATAATACAAATCTGAATTTTAAATTATGAGATGTAAATGATTGCAAAAATCTGGGTGGACTCTGAGGCACCAGCTTTGCAACCAAATGATGACACTGTGCATCAGCTGAACCTTTGTAAAAGCCTGTGGACACACATTTAGCAAGTCCAAGACAAAGGACATTGTCATCTATCTACTTTCAGTGGTTTAAAAAATTACTGCTTTTCTGCTACTAATTTCTGTCCTTCAGATGGAAATTAGTGTTCTTTAACCATGATTTGATATTTCAATGCAAAGTAAAACCAGTTAGCTTATACCATAAAGTTTGGCATATTTGAATTTAAATATTCTACTAAAAGAAGATTGTGTTTTTTCTAGTATGGATTTAATGAGAGCAGTTTAAGGCCAAGGCTAAAAAGGAGACTTAAGTATTGCAGAGTAATTCCCCTCAGGATTCTGAACACACTGTGATCTGAACTAAAACTCACTTATTCTGGACTAGGGAATCTATACGTGCACACAAGAGAGCTTTCCTGGGACAATCTATTCCACTCGAGTTACTCCAGTTAATTACTTTCTCCTGATGAGTTTTGAAAGTCAGTTCTCCCTTCAGCATTGAAGCATTCTCAGAAATACTATGAATTTTCTTGAAACAACGTTACCACGGAATAGCACATTAGAAGAAACGTTTGGGATTTTGAAGCACTACTTTGTGTTTTGAAAACCTTCCTTCTCTTGGCTGTTGGCATAATACATAGAGCGCCAGACCATCCTACAGCCAACACTAAAAATATGCTTATTTGTAGCAGAGAAGGATTTGATCCCATATTTGCTGTTACAGATGTTTGTCCAAAAAAGGCCCCCATGCTGCTCACAGTGACGTACGTGCTTTTTACCCACAAGCAATGCTATTGAACTCACGGGGACTTGCCCGAGTAAAATGCACATGCAAGTTGTTTGCTGATTTGGGGCCAAAGTGTGCAAATGCTAATTGAGCATTGCCCTGTGCAATTTACACAGTTTGTAGATGCAAAGGGATGTATGTTCTGGTGTCTTGCTGGACGATATGCTCTGTTCCTCTCTGAGGCTTGTCGCTCATTGCTTGGGAGTCTTGTTGAGTTAGTACCGGGCAGCAATGGTATTAGCAAAACAACAGCTTGATCATTTTCTTTGCTCATATGGCTTCTGGCTGTGAGCCTCAAGAGTTAATGGAAATTGGCAAAATCTAATGTGTCCGACTAAAGGCAGCTCATGGCATTAAACAACTATGCAAGAATTTTTCATTGGAAGCGATGAGGGACGATGACATTGCTCTTAATATTTGACCTTCCCAGTTTCAACTGCTCAATACCTCTTACTGTACATAGAAATTGCCAAAATCCCACCTAATGAGCTGAAAAATGACACATGACAGATCTGATGGCTAACTGCAGCTAGAAGAAGAAAGACTGCTACAGAACAAAAATTCCCAATCTCACTCCTATTTCTCTCTCTCTCATTTTTTTTTTTTTTTTCCCCAATTATATTGAATGCTTATAATACATAATTTGAAGGCACAGATAATTAAAAACTTCATTCAGAGCAAGCTGAAGTCAGGCAAAGTTCTGTTGTTTTTAATGTCTTTTTGGCTTGAATCTGCAGTATGTTCACAAAGTTATTGGGTACTCATAGGGTTTCAGGTTTTTTTCTTTCTGGGAAAGCTGTTTTGGTCTTATTCCAAGGGGCACTGTTTCATTTCCCTTTATTCCTGGGAGATTTACACCCAGTTAACTCGTTTGACTTCAAGGAAATGGAATGGTTCCTGAATTAAACTGGAATAAGAATATTTCTAAGAATAAGAAAATCATGAGGGCAGACTGCTGTACCATTGAGTCAGTGTGTAAGAATGACAGTCTTCATAAACTATGTCATTAGCTATTTTCTTTCTTACATTAAGTTTCATCTTAAAAGGGCACCACTTAAACTACTATAATTGCTCTAGGAGTGGAAAATAATTTTCAGCAGCTCCAGTCCTGTTTCAGTCAGACAAAACTCATGACTTACCTTTGATAAGAAACAGTGGAGGTGAACAAATGAATCTTTAAATATTGGTTGATTCTCCTATGCAGCTCCATAGCCTCGCATGGCAGAGACCTTGGGATCTCTCACTTCAAATAGTGTTGATCTGGATCTGAAAGAATATGTTGCCAAAGGAAAAAAAATTGAAGATTCCTATGAAATTGTTTCTATTGTATCCAGTGTTATAAAGTAGAAACTTGACTTAAACTCTGCCAACTTTGTGCTTCCTCTAAGGGATCTGAATAAATAGCATCAGGTTAGGTTTAGCAAATGAATGGTGTGCACATAGCCCTGGGAAAGAGCCTTAGTTTCTCTGTTCTTCATCACTTGTGTTCTTAAACAAGTTTATTGTGACTTCCCCTCTCTCCCCCCACTTTCCTACTTCCTTGATATATGATATTTTGGAGAGGGTTTTTGATGCATTGTCATATTTTAATGGAATCAAACAGAGATATCACTTCTGCTATCACTGTACGGTAAATCTTGATTAGCTTAATTGAATTTTCATAAGGGGGAGAAAATACTGGGCATTTCTTTGGGGCAAAGGTAGACATATGATGTTTTATCTTACAGCATCTGAAGTCAAAGACTTGGCCAACCAGGACCACAGAGCATGTAATCTTCAGTGATCTAAGTAGAGCACGCTATCAAAAGGTTCTTTTTCCCATCAGGTTGGCAATTTGAGGGCACCTAATTGAATTTCTTCATTGTTTCCTTAGAAAGGAGAGAAGAGGAAATAGCAAAGAAATCCATGATTTTAAGAGACTACAGATGAGCCAAAAAAAAGCTGGTCTTGATCCTGACTTTTGAAACAGACAAATTTTCAGGTATACAGGACAAAAAAAGCACAGCTTTACAAGACTGACTTTTTTTAGTTTTGTTAAGCTGTATCCAAATAACCTTTGGATTCATACACAAGAACACAAGGAATAAAATGTTTTCAAATTATGTACCGGTTGAACCAAAGTAAGAGATGAGATTAAATCTCTTCATGACTTTATGATCTTTTAGGTTTTCTTAAAGAATGTAAGCGATTGAGGCTTAAGATGTCTAAACTAGTATGTCATATGTAGGGAGGAGCTGAGAAGGTTTCAAAGGCTGAATTTAAGTAGGCTATTTCAAGTTGCTGAAGATGAAAGATGAGAAGGGCTTAAAGTTCAAGCACTGACATCCAGCTAAAGGCAACCACGTGATATTTGTGGACTTGAATTTGGGCCAAATGAGTTTAAATCCACACACAAAACAATAGTTAGACAAATCTTTAAAAACTTATAGCTCAGTATGTGTAACTAAACAGTCTGAGTTATTTATGGGCCAGTATATGCTGGGTGAGCAGAGGATATGAGAGTCACACAGGTTTTTTTGGTAGATTTTTCAGTTTCCATTGTTCTAATTTTACTGTGGTTAAGTCATAAAACAGAGCCACTTGCAAAAATACCTGGATGTTTCATGTGGGGTTTTCAGAGTGAAGCTGGTGGCTGTACTAGCAAACAGCACAAAAGAGCACCATGAAGCGTGGCTCGAGTGCAGACCAAAAGGTCTCTGAAGTCTAGAGGTGTGCATTGTGCAGCACACCACACACAAGAGCTTATAGTGAATTTTTGCTGATTTGGGAGGGAAATCTGGTTTCAAATTGATGAAGAGGGCACACCTAATTAGAAACATTTATCACATGTACACTCACAATTGCTTTTTTGTTTTCGCTCTTCATTTGGAATTGTATAAATCACAGGAAAATAAGTATCTCATATCCAAAATGTCCATCTCTTTGTTCTTTTTTATTTGATTGCAGTCAGATGAAAAACTCTGCTTTGAAATAGAGGCAATGGCCAGAGGCCCACTGATTGCCTGTAAACAGAAACAAAAAAGGGGCACTGGTAACATTTAGAATGGTTTATCAGTGATCAAAGCACAGGAGGTGCTGTCTAGACAGCCTAGGTGTGGACTAGCAAATGGCTTTCATTAAGGGTCCTCTACCCCGGTGCCATTGTTTCAGCTCTGCTCTTCTTCAGGCCAATCTGTGATTGATTTCCAGAGAGGTGCCCAAGTGCCTGTGGCAATGGGATAAAGCTTACAGGACTTTGCTTGTTCTGACAAGGCAGAGTAGCTGCCTGTCACATTAGCACAAAATGACACTTTCATTTACTTCCACAGTGCTTTGAAACAAATACTTTCAGCTATAACAACTGCTCTTTGCAGCTTGAGCTCCGGAGTCAACTTCTTGTGTTCCAGAGAGTAAAAGCTTGTGAAATAATTTCTGAAGTATTTCTGAAGTATCCTATAGCTAAAAAGGGTCATATTCTGACCTCTCTGACAGCACTGTACTTTCTTCTTGCATAGTCATGGCTTTTGTTTTAAGGTTGTATTTTATTTATAATGATGCTGGACTTGTTTGTTTATGACTGAGGAGGACAGCTTCTCTTTTTTCCCAACACGAATTCCTGCACGCATCCAACATGTGCTGTGCCTGTCTGTAAGGACACTTGGCACTCACCAACTGGTGTACTAAATCATGGGACTCAACCGATTATTCAAACGGTTTCATTATAACCCCTAACATGAAAATGCAGAACTATGTTATTTTAGAAAAAGGCCTCACATTCAGCGGGTGCAAGTTACCAAATTACTACAAACTACCAAATTACCAATGTGCAAGAGGTAACATGTAGATGTGGTCCATGTTGTCGCAGCCTCTCCATCCCATGCTTGCTTTGTTTCATAGGAAAGACAATTCCACTGCTCCGCTGCAGCTGCCCCTGGATAAACTCATAGGGAAGATGGCAGAGAGATGAGGCAACCCTGCCTGTGTTGATATCTTCTGTATTATTTCCTCAGGGTCTTTTGTTTTTTTTTTTGTCTTGCAGATCCCACAAGTTCCACTGAGGTTGTGAACCTCTCCATACTGACAATATAAGGCAAACCACAGAAGGCACTTGTTACTGCTAATAGAAGAAATATACGGACCTCTGAGGCTGAAATCAACTCTCTGTCCCCACCACTGAGATGCCCGAAGACCTTGTGACCTCTACACCAGAACTAGTGGTACATCATGCTTGGATAGGGAGCTCTGAGCAGGATCACTCCCTCCAAGGCCTCCATGGGCTCCTTGCATTGCTTTGAAGAAGTTAGAAATCACTGACCAGTAGAAATCCAAAATGCAGGAGTAGGAAGTGAAATTATTTTTGTGGTTGTTGAATGAATTAAACATCCTGTTTGTGTGTGTGGAGGTTGTTGTTTGGTTGGTGGGGTTTTTTAAATTTGTTTTGTTTTATTGTTTTTTAATGTTATGGAGCTATTACTGTGACTGTTGCCATACAACAAAAGTCTTTGTGAGGTTACATATACTACTGTTAGTAAGACCTCTATTAATATCCTCCAGACAAATGATAATAGAAGACGTTGACTTTACAGATAAAATTTTGACCTTTTACTTTGGTTTCAAGTAGAAAAGCTATTTTTTTTTTGACTTCTTGAGGGGGATCCTGAAAAACAGAAGATGGAGAAACTAGCCAGGTGGTAGCAGGGGTCAAAGAGGACACTGAAGAGAAATGGCCTGTAGTTTGATGCCCCTGTTTTGGCTGGGATGGAGCTAATGTTCTTTCCACTAGCTACTATGTTTTGGATTTAGTATGCGAAGCATGCTGATAATACACTGATGTTATTAGTTGTTGCTATGAGATCAAGGATGTCTTCCAGTTTCCCAGGTTTTGCTGATGTGCAGGTGCAAAACCCTCAGGGGCACAGCCAGAATAGTTGACCCAAACTGGCCAAAGAGAGTGTTCCATACCATAGACGTCATGCTCGGTGTAAGTGGGGATCAGCTGCTGGGCCAAGTCCCTTTCCCCCCTGTTTTCATTTGTTCACACCTTCTTGTTTGTTCATTTGGCCATTCCCTCTTTCTCTTTCTCTCTGGAGCTTGCTGTTCCAAGATCACTGTTGGGGAATATTCAAGTTCCATGACTGCTGCCCAGGACAGGCTGTATCATTTGTCAGGTGGTGAGAAATT
>KL289412.1:14886-29411 GCA_000699545.1 Podiceps cristatus | reverse complement strand
TGTAACTAAGTTTCCCCCCGCATCCAGTAAAAATAAACACTTTTTTCCCATTGGAGTATATCTTTGAAAGATAAATGTTCCTTTAGAAGTGTCTGGATTCTTTGGTGGTTTGTTGTCTTTTTTTTTTTTAACTCATTTCTCTGTATGTAACTAAGTTTCCCCCCGCATCCAGTAAAAATAAACACTTTTTTCCCATTGGAGTATATCTTTGAAAGATAAATGTTCCTTTAGAAGTGTCTGGATTCTTTGGTGGTTTGTTGTCTTTTTTTTTTTTAACTCATTTCTCTGTAGTGTGCACATTTGTTCTTTTTATTTCCATCTCTTTTTTTCTTAACGGAACTCATACAAGTTCAGAATTAGAATTATCATTGGGCTGTGATATCTCTGCAGTTTCTTATGACACTGTAAAGCCAATGTGCTTACAGAGTCTAATTCATTTGATAATGATTGAGACAACTGAGGATGGGGAAAGCTTTTATGAAGTTAAACAATTTATGTCATCAGTAATGTCATATCTTCAACTGGAAAACCCTTTGTTTTCATCATTTGAATACATTAGTAGATGGTTATACCATTTGATATAGGGGCTAAATACTAATTTAACCAGGTTTTAGTAGGAATTGGAAAATAATTTTAAAATAAAATCATTTGAAAGCTATAAAATTTACAACTTTTAAATCTCGAGAGAACTGCAAAACTTTGTTCAAAACTTTTGCATATCAGGAAATAAAGACTTTATGAACTCTGAAAATCAAAATTAATTATCTTCACCTAATATTAATATTGGTGGAAGGAAAAAAAAAAAAAGGAAGATTGCTGTTTTGGATATTTACAGTGTACTGTCTTGTCTTTAATCATCCTGCCATGAATGTATGAGTCAGTATACCAGATAATGAGGTGAAATTAGATGTAAGAAAAATAACAATATCTCACTTATTTTCCTCTCAACTGTATCATATCCATATACTGATGCTATTTGAGCATCCGTTTGGGATGTACAAGCAGCTTCCTGCTTGTGACACAGGAAGATTAAGTGACTTGGTAATTTCACACAAGATGGCAAAATTATAGAGCTTTATTTTCCTGAAGTTCTTAGCTGCAGTTGCGGATGCTCAGCAGCTCTCCAAAGGAGGTGCTGTTTAGAGGCAGCACAATAGTATGCTTAGGTAAGTAGAGCCCTGAAGAAGAATAGTTCATTGAAATGCGTGCCTTGTTCCAGAAAGGAGTCTGAGATCAAATCTGGTTGGAGATTGCTCTTCTACTGGGCATAGCTTCATCATTTTAGAATTGTCAAGGGATCTTGTCATTTCCAGACCTTTATGAAAAGCATGACTAATTGAAGGCAGCCTAAGGCATTTTCTACAATTACATACATGAAGATAAATATATTCTAATTTAGCTGATTATTCATTTTTTCTTTGCATTAACTACATAGAATGTGCTTTGAATTCTTTTGTTTTATATCATGTAGCATAACTTACCTGCTGTGATTTAATCAAGTATTTGGGTCACTCAAACTATAAGAGCAACTGAAATAATCACGATATCTATCTTTAGATCAGGCTTTTTTTAATTTTACTTTTCTTCTAAATTAATTTTCTTCTTGTGATTGATTTTAGCTGTGATAGTTTGCAAACAACTTAAATTTTTGGTCCTTTAAAAATGTGGAAACAGGAAACTCAACTGTCTAACAGTGCTTTCATTAAAATCATTGCTTATCATTTTGGGCTTAACTTATTGGAAAATACTTTATGCAGGAGTTTTGCAAACCTCTTAAACATATTAAAATTTCATTTTGATAGGAAACATACTGCATAACACGTTCTCACTACAGAAGTTAATGCCACAATGCTTATTCTGCAGTAAGTTTACCACGATACCGCTTAAAAAAATGTCTTTTGCAAATGTTAATTGGGAGGAATTTCTTGGTGTTTAGAGTTATTCTGAAGTACGTTGCTTACAATGCTCTTTTACATTTTTTCCACGTTCTTTGTGTTTCACTTTTCATGAATATACTGCAGACAGGCTTAAAAGCATTTCAGAAGTTTTCATTACTTAAAGCGTACTCATTCAAAGTCAATAATTATATTAAAAAGACTTTATCAGTTCCAAGGTCCATTGACATCATACTAAAGTAGATCTGCTATAAGAGATAGTATATTTTTAGCTCTGAGCTGGCTAAGAACCCTCAATTAATTATGTTAATCATTGTAACACACATTTCAAAAATACCCAGTGCTTCCTACTATGTCATTTAGGAGAAAAACAAACAATACACTTTCTGCCAGACAGCAAGACTTAAATATGCTTGTCCAAACATAGGAAAACTTGTTTATTTTTCTGGCACACAAATGAAAGCTGTCCAAGGGGTTGATGGAGGAACATCACACGCCAGCCAGGGGGAGCTATGGAACTGGAGGCAAGACCTTGGCCCATTTGAACCAGAGTGATTCTAGTGAGAGATTGCAGTCTCTAGTTCATCCAAAGGATGGTCCCTGCTCTGATATACGACGAGTCAAGACACATAAAACAAGCACAAGTTTCAGAAAATAATGAGAATCTGAGCTCTGAAAAACAAGTCAAGCTGAACATCAAACATCATTAGCTACCATGGGTTTGCTTTCTAGGTGAAATGATATCCCAATCTATTGAAATTAACAGAAATTATCTTCTTAACATCACTGGGACAGAACTTCAGCACAGTTGACCCTGATCAAAGCCATAATTTGATCCTTCATTTTCAGTAGGGAGATGAAAATGCAGGGTTTCATCTCAAAGTACTCCACTTGCTTGGTCTTTTCTGCTTTTGCATTTTAGTCTTCTGTTCTGGTTTCGCCCTTTTTTTTAATTCCATTCATCCCTAGTTCTGGACCTCATAAATCATGTCTCAGGCTGAGTCATGGAAAACATGACACAAGAGTAAAACTTGAAGGCAGGCACAGTGAGCCAACTGCAACAAAACAAGATGTAAAAATCAAGAGGCATCAGTCTAAAGTTTCCTGATCCAGAAAAAGGAGATGTGACTGACATAAACCAGAGTATAGCAAGCAGGATTATAAAGCCAAAGCTTCTGTTTTAAAAATGTGTTCTGTGCTGAAAATATGATGGATAGCAAGAAGTAGTAAGCAAAACCCTGTGCAGAAATTCACAGCTTGGATTCTACTGGGTGTTATTTATTAAATTAGGAACAACTAATATGTTTATTTGTCCCTGCTTCAGAAGGAAAACAGTGGCACAGAAACAAAAGAAACTTGGTAGATCACACAGTCCTCACACAAACCTAAGTGCAACACTTCCATCCTGCGGCTTGTCGCCAATATTTTAAAAAGAACAGGTTTCATATTAACAGGAGGAATAGAGGTATTTGAAGATAAAACATTCCTTTTTTAGTCTCTTGATAGTGTGAAGTCCTTACGTGCCTCCTGTGAAGTGCTGAGTGCTGTTCGTTGCCACTGGCATCTCCATGGAGACAGCTGGACTCCATTTAAAGTAGGGGTAGAGTCAGCGGCCAGAGCAGCGCAGCTTTGCTGCCGGAGAGACCTTCAGCTTTGCCTTGGTACCAGGATTCCTAAGCAAACTGGGACTTTCCCCTGAAGCAGTACGCAAGTCAGTGATTATGATAGGCCGCAGCTTGCATGGTAAAGTCCGAAGATCAGGTTTAATTTGTTGAGGGGTTGCAAAAGCAGTGTCACGTCTCATCATACACCACAGTTGTTCATTTGTAATAATGGGCTGGTTTTCAGTTAAATCTCAGTGCCTTTTGAAATCTTGACTGTTGTTGACTGAGTTGGCTTAGATCGTTGTCCCCTCTGCCACTCACCTTGTACAGTTTGTCCATGACTTCAATATGTGTTTGTGCAAGATCACCAGATTCCCTAGGAAACTCATGGCCTCCTAAGTATGTTATGCATAAGCACCAAAAGCTTTTCATGAATTTAAATTATCTTTGGTTTATTAATGGTTTTCAGATGGCATTCTGTCTTTCTTCTCTTTATAGAAGCAGTCCTATGCAGGACTTGGTCTGTGTGTGTATTCAGGGGTTTGCCCTGCAGAGAACAGCCACCTTTTATGTTGATTCCATGATATTGTAACGTACTTCTTAAAATTTGGCAAAATAGGAGTGAGAAAGAGGAAAGCAATGCAGTACTTTTTTCTGGGCTCTTCGTGATGCATCACTTTTTAGTTTGGAAATAGAACATGAAGCAGCCTCTGTACATTCACTTCATGGTACACAAATTAGACCTATAGCAGTGATAACTTAGCCTTTTACTCTTTATAGGAAATCAACTGAGAAATAATATTATTATTTATATGCTTTCTATAGTAAACCTCATGTTATCAATGAAGAACAGCAAGATGGTATGATTATAAATACTTATATTTTAGTTACTGCAAGACACTCACAGATAACGTGGTTTGTAATATAAATGCTGGTCATGTCTCTAGGATAAAAAATAGCCATGAATTATTATTACGTATTTTTCAGAAAGTCTTCCAGAATAAAAAATGAAATTGAACACTTAAGAAAGTATGTGGGAGCTGTAGGAAATACCATATTGTGCGTTATTAAATTATACTGGCATCAGTGGGGAAAAAGCTTTAAAAGAAAGGGCAAAATATGACGGCAGCATGTACATCATCATAAATTCTTTATGTATGTATGCATGCATTGTGCAAATTGAAATAGTATTTATTTTTAAGTTCTATAAATTAATGTATTTAAGAAAATTGCACTAGCAAATGTGGCACCACTTCACTCGATATTCACATACCTAATCCTCCCATATAAATGTGTATCTGATTTTCTGAACTGAAGCTTGTGTCTAAAATTATCCTGCTAAAAGTGGCCACATAAAAAGGCTATAAAGAATCATAGAATCATAGAATCATAAAAAGGTCTGGGTTGGGAGGGACCCCAAGAATCATAGAGTCCCACCCCCCCTGCCACAGGCAGGGACACCAACCTCCAGGCCTGGACCTACACAAGGTTGCCCAGGGCCCCGTCCAACCTGGCCTTGAACACCTCCAGGCATGGGGCATCCACCACCTCTCTGGGCAGCCTCTTCCAGCACCTCACCACTCTCTCTGTAAAAAACTTCCCCCTAATATCTAATTTAAACCTTCCTTCCTGTAGCTTTAGTCCATTCCCCCTTGTCCTGCCATTTTCTACCCTTTTAAAAAGTTGGTTCCCCTCCTGTTTGTACGCTCCCTTCAGGTACTGGAAGGCTGCAGTGAGGTCCCCCCGCAGCCTTCTCTTCTCTAGGCTGAACAAGCCCAGCTCCCTCAGCCTCTCTTCATAAAAAGGAAACAATAAAAATCCTACAACAGTTTTTTTAACAGGCCCGAAGAACTAAGTATCCAGTAACCAGAGGACTGTGATCAATACCTTAAATCAGAAGTGAAGATTAGAAAAATAAATGAAATGTTAAAATTTTGCATTGTCCACACAAGCACAATTTATATGTGAAACTACCCTTAGAAATACATTCTGTATCATTAACCTATTATGAGCAACTAATTATTATTATTAAAAAGGGTCAGCTTCCATGCCACAGTAATGTGCATACAAATATTTTCCTTTCCTTGTTTAGGAGCATAATAGATGATGTTCTGTGATTTTATGTCTATATGATTTTTTTTTTAAGAAATACTGAAATTTTCTTTGTATTATTTTGTTATTTTCTTAAATTATAGGAATTTCACTTCCATAACATAAATAAAGCTATTTCAAGCTTTTCCATGCTGCTCAGCCAAATTAAGTGAATGCTGGCAGTTAGTTACCTGGCAAGATGCAGAGATAAAGTATGCCAGTAAGAGTAGATGCTCAGGAGAAACTTGATTTAAACTGTATCATTTCCTTCCTTCTAAAAACCTAGGATAATGTACAGTGAATTCTTCACTTTCAATAATCCAATTTTTCTAATACAAAGCTTCTCATCTACTTCTAAGTTCATTATGATACTGCAGTAAAATAACATTTACAAACTTCAAATCTACAGCTTTCAGATACGGTTATTACTGAAGCTGAAATATTATTTAAAGCACTTCATGTGTTATTACCTATAGAACTTCCATTTGTAATAACTCTACTGGAAAAAATGTAAAAGCAGATATTTTGAAAGATGCCAAAATTATTATGTATTTCCTCTCGTTATCATTTTCTCAGTCAGCTTGATCTATCCCAGCTTGGAATATTAGACTAGACATGAAGGGATAGGAACATTCTTGCAGTTAAAAAAAGTATATATACATATTCATATATATGTATAGGTGCACAAGAATCTCCTCTGGCTCCCGACGCTGCCAAGAAAATTTTCCTCTTGTCAGTCAATTGATCCTCATATCATCTTAGAATAGAGAAGACATTTTGAAGTACAGAGTTCTTTTCCTTCATGCCGGTTTAACTATGGTTTATATGTAGGTAAATACAAGCCCTTTGTAGTTATATTTAGCTTAAGTATTAAGCTTTTCTTTCTACATTTATCTTGCTGAACTGCTTAACATTTTCTGGGGTTTTCATGTGTTCATTATTCGGCTAAGCAGGCTGTTGACACTTTCTGAAGTTTTAAGAAATTTCAGATATTTTCTACTAAGCTGAGATCAGGCTCAGTGATTTTAGAGACCATTTTAAGTTTCTAGCATTATGAAGTCTATCCCAAAGATGTTGTAGTTCAGTCTTCATGCAAAATGTTATTTGCATCCGATTGCAGCTCTGCAAACTTATCTTGGCTTCTTCTTAGTTTGCAGTGTCTAGTGTTTGAAGTGGTTTTTCTGTTTATAAAATAGGAATGGCACTGGCAATAGCTGTTCAGGGTTCTCCAAAATAATTTTTAATATACTAGAATTCTATTTTGGAGAGACTATTTCAAGTAACAGAAAACAAATTTTGGCCCTCTACTGTTGACCGTGTACTTTACAGACTGTTTCTCGTCCATTCTTCTGCTATCCATTGCCTCACAGGAAACTAACAGGAGGCGCATAGTTTTTCTTGTAAAGGCTAGATTATATAAGAATGAAACTCTACTTGATTTTCATACAACTGCAAGTTAAATGACAAGACTAGAAATTGGGGACAAGTACATTTTGCATCTGAAATGATCAGATTCACATGAACAACCCTTCCCCCAAATTGTTCACAGACTTGCAGACACAGTGTAATGCTTAGCCTGTATGCTGCAAAACAACTACTGGTGTTCTTGCAGCAATACTTGTTACTTTTACTAGTAGTGTTAAATTAGCAAAGTGACAATTCCATGTTAGCTAATTCGATAAATGCTCTTTGACCAGATACGAATCTTTATCTCCTCCTAAAGGCTAAATATTTCTGCATGTTTGGAATTAATTGCATTAGCTTCATTAATCTATTTCATGATCTTAAAGCTCCTACGGGTGTTTTAATCTGGTGTTTGAGGTAACTTCCTTGTTCAACCCCCAAGCTTCATCCTGTAGTTGTGAACTGGAGTTGACTAGTTCACTAGGTTGACTTAAAGCTGTTTGACTGTGATTGTTGTTGCTTGCCTTCTTCATGGATCACAGATTTTATGTTAGATAAATCTCATACAAAGTCAAGTAATGAACAGGAGAGAAATAGAATTTATCTGAAATTTGCTAAAACCTTTTATTCTCCCTAAAAGCGTAATCATGACCTTCTGCTGAAGTAGATAGAAGTTGTAGCCACAGGGAACCTTTCACACAGATTTCATTGCAAGACTGAAGCTAAAATGAAAGGCCAGATAGTTTACAGCCATTCTGCAGGCTGTGGACCAAAAAAAAAATTGTAACTACTGGAGTAAGTTCAAACTGTTCACGATTAAAGAAAGACTGTCATCTTGCTCAGTGTTCTGTCCATGCAGAGCTTGTTAAAAAATTCATTAAATGCAGCATTAGTGACATTTCTGGGGTAATATACAACCTACTGTGACAAAGAATTACCTGGAAGTAGAGATCCCACTATTCTGACTTTTTCTTAATAAGCATGTTAATTGTATTATGGACTTGAACTTCTATTCCTCAACTGTTTCTGTAGTAGTCATGTGTTTATATACGGAATTATTTAATAGCTGCCACTATTACCAACTTAAAGGGCAGATTTTCTTTCTTACACATTCTCAATAAGCAAAAGAAGGTTCTACAATTCCCAGTTGTTTTTTCATCTTCTGCCTTCAGAGATACCACACTGGTCTCTAGTAAGCAGTGGTTTTAGTGGTGAAAAATAAATAAAAATTATATACCTAGCTATAGCACTTTTTATCTCTTGATCTCAGGGGACCTTAGAAAGGAGTTTAGTGTCATCATCTGAATTTTACTGAGAAAGAACCTGGACACAAGAGAAGGAGGCAGTGACTTACTCAGGTTTTCTCAGTAAGCCTGTGACAGAAATTGAACCTTTGTCTCCTGAATTCTAGCCAAACATTTTCTCCAGCCTACTCTCCTTCTGCACAGGAGTGCAGATTGCAAAATGCTAAAAGACATAAAAAGCAGACAATGTAAACAGATGTAAATGAACACACAGTTCATGAAAACTTGGCTCCACTTAAGTCGATGGCAAAACTCCCTTCACCCTGAATGGAGTCAGGATTTTCATCAGGGCAGACCATCTTTTAAAGCAAACAGTGCTGTTTATACTAATGGGTCTTTCAGATCTCTTTACTTTTTTCCTATATACAGTTTGAGTTGCCATAGGTTGTCTAATAAACTTGGTACATAATTTGCTGTCAGCTTATATTTCTTAACCAGACCTTAACATCTTTCTTTGAATTCCTTTTGCTTTAAAGAAAAAAAAAAAATGTACTGACTATTCTGAAACATACTAAGCTCAGTTTTTATCATCATTCTGACAAATCTCTTTTCTTGCCCTGGTTCCTTTGTATTGTCATTGTATAGGTAGCATTTTATCTGCTGGTAGCAAATTTCACTGTTACTTATAGATACAGTTCAGTGAAATATATTTTCATTTATATTGTGGCCACAGAGTAGGATGAAGAAAGATTGGCTATTGAAATTTGTAACTGTGTTTTGGATTTAGAAGGTGCATGTTTACTGTTAGAAATTACTGATAGCTTTAAAGGTTAGCACAAATTAATTTTGCTCAGTAAGTAGTAAACTTACTAATGATTTGCGAACTAATAATTAAGTCTACATGAAGAAAATGGTTTGCTCCTGACAGCTAAGTTTGTGGTAGTGGCTCAGGCTATTCACTGTCTCTAGTCTGATTTTACTTGGTTCATTTTTCTGAGCTTTTTCCTCCTTCAAATAATAGTCTGTGGCAGTGGGAAATGAAAATGCACTGAGACATAGAAGACAAGGAAGGAACTTGGTAGCAAAATGAAATAACTTGTAATTAACAGGCAGGAATGGGTCTCGGAGTCACCAGTGTCTTTAAAAAAGCCAGAGAAAGAAAGAACTACTATTTTCCTTAATGTTTGTAAGGAAATTTACAAACTGCTGTAAGCAATAAAGTCCATATAGTAAACTGTCACACAATCATGAAATAGTCTCTTCCACAATATGTCGATACTGGTTTACACAAAGTCGCTCAAGGGGCAAATGCTTTCATGAACAAATTAATTCTTAAGGACAGTCATGGAATCATAGAATCATAGCATAGTTTGGGTTGGAAGGGACCTTTAAGGGCCATCTGGTCCAATC
Organism: Podiceps cristatus; assembly: GCA_000699545.1. NCBI lineage: Eukaryota > Metazoa > Chordata > Aves > Podicipediformes > Podicipedidae > Podiceps > Podiceps cristatus. The sequence goes on along the minus strand of KL289412.1, from coordinate 19,763 downwards.
CCCCACAATAAGCAGGGACATCTTTGACTAGATCATGTTACTCAGAACTGTGTCCAACCTGACCTTGAGTGTTTCCAGGGATGGGGCTTCTGCCACCTCCATGGGCAACTTCTTCCAGTGCTTCACCACCCTCATTGTAAAAAATGTATTCCTTATCTCTAGTCTATATCGACCCTCTTTTAGTTTGAAACCATTACCCCTTGTCCTGTCACAACAGGCCCTGCTAAAAAGTTTTTCCCCATCTTTCTTATAGGCCCCCTTTAAGTACTGACAGGCCGCAATCAGGTCTCCCCGCAGCCTTCTCTTCTCCAGGCTGAACAAGCCCAACTCTCTCAGTCTGTCTTCCTAGGAGAGGTGCTCCAGCCCTCGGATCAACTTAGTGTCCTTCCTCTGGCCCCGCTGCAACAGCTCCGTGTCCCTCCTGTGCTGAGGCCCCAGAGCAGACTCAGCACTGCAGGTGGGGTCTCACCAGAGCGGAGCAGAGGGGCAGAATCCCCTCCCTCGACCTGCTGCCCACACGGATTTTGCTGCAGCCCAGGAGACAGTTGGCTTTCTGGGCTGCCAGCGCACATTGCTGGCTCATGTCCAGCTTTTCATCCATCAGTACCCCCAAGTCCCTCTCGGCAGGGCTGCTCTCGATCCCTTCATCCCCTGCCCAGCCTGTATTGATACCGGGGGTTGCTCTGACCCAGGTGCAATATTCTGCCCTTCTCCTTTTCATCTACTCATCACCTTCAGAGAATTCTGGCTAGTACCTGATTTAATTAAAGTGGTTCCAAAAATAATACAGCTTATTATTCCTCACAGGAGAGTCGACTGTTTGGAGAGAAATAGTGACCCGGATCTAAGAAAATAAGTGCTTATGAGAGATGAGAAATTCCATTGAACATTGCATAAAATTGAAGAGAGGAAGTCAGAATAGGACATATTCGATGTATAACGGCCATTTTTAAGTAGTGGTAGTTTCCTGAGAAGCTGCTGCCTTTTTTGAAACTTAAGAAATTAAAAGTATTAATGAACTGTGCCTGCACCAACTCACAGTATCATTTCCAATATATCACCTCTAAAAATACGCTGTTGTAATGTTAGACCACTAAACTTAAAAACAACTGATATGGAAATTAAACACATCTACTTGTCCTGCAAAAGTGAAATTGTTACTGGTTTTATGTGTGGTGCCATGGACCACACATGTATGTTTTTCGTTTTCTTTCATTTTCTTTTGACTACTTGGATTCAGTAGTTTGCTTTATTTTCGAACAATGTGTTTGCTATGGAAAATATTTTGTTCTACTGAGCTGACATACTGTTGAGCAATAAAAGGTCTTGGCTTACACAGTATGTGTAAAGCTGTGCTCAAAGTGGTAGATACTGACCCGTCACATGGTAACTGGAACCTCAATATCATGTAAGTAAATTAATCAGTCTTCACTGGCAACTGCTCTCCTCTACCCTCCTGGGTTAAGGGACATCATGATGGGGACCAGGGGTGTAAAACTCTACCCATTGTAAGGGAAGATCAGATTTGTGATCACCTGAGGAACCTGGACATATGTAAGTCTATGGGACCTGACAAGATGCATCCCAGAGTCCTAAGGGAATTGGCTGATGTAGTCGCCAAGCCACTCTCCATGATATTTGAAAAGTCACGGCAGTCAGGTGAAATCCCCGATGACTGGAAGAAGGGCAACCTTGTGCCCATTTTTAAAAAGGGTAGGAAGGATGACGCTGGGAACTACCAACCTGTCAGCCTCACCTCTGTGCCTGGGAAGACCATGGAACAGATCCTCCTGGAAGCTGTGCTAAGGCACATGGAGGCCAGGGAGGTAACTTGAGGCACCCAGCCTGGCTTCACCAAGGGCAAGTCCTGTCTGACCAACCTTCTGTGATGGAGTGACTACATCAGTGGACGAGGAAGAGCTATGGATGTCCTCTATCTGTACTTCTGTAAAGTCTTTGACATGGTCCCCCACGACATCCTTCTCTCCAAATTGGAGAGATACACATTCGATAGGTGGACAGTAGATAAGGAATTGGTTGGATGGTCACATCCAGAGAGTGATGGTCAATGGCTCAATGTCCAGATGGAGATTGGTGACAAGTGGTGTCCCTCAGGGGTCCGTACTGGGACTGGTACTCTTTAATATCTTCATCAATGACATAGACAGCGGGATCGAGTGCACCCTCAGCAAGTCTGTGGATGATACCAAGCTGAGTGGTGCGGTTGTGATACCAGAAGGATGAGATGTCATCCAGAGGGACCTGGACAAGCTGGAGAACAGGACCGGTGTGAACCTTATGAAGTTCAACAAGGCCAAGTGTAAGGTCCTATACCTGGGACGGGGCGATCCACAGTTTCAATACAGGCTGGGTGCTGATGTGATTGGGAGCAGCCCTGCGGAGAAGGACCTGGGGGCACTGGTTGATGAGAAGCATGACGTGAACCATCAATGTGCGCTGGTAGCCCAAAAGGCCAACCATACCCTGGGCTGTATCAAAAGAAGCATGGCCAGCAGGTCGAGGGAGATGATTCTGCCCATCTACTCCACTCTGGTGAGACCTCACCTGGAGTACTGTGTCCAATTCTGGAATCCCCAGCATAAGAAGGACATGAATCTGTTGGAACGAGTCCAGAGGAGGGCCATGAAGATGACCAGAGGGCTGGAGCACCTCCCCTACAAGGATAGGCTGAGAGAGTTGGTCTTGTTCAGCCTGGAGAAGGTTCCAGGAGACCTTATAGTGGCCTTCCAATACCTGAAGGGGCCCTACAGGAAAACTGGGGAGGGGCTTTTTAGAAGGGCATGTAGTGATAGGACAAGAGGGAATGGTTTTAAACTGGAAGGGGGTGGATTTATATTAGACATTAGTAAGAAATTCTTCATGATGAGGGTGGTGAGGCACTGGAACAGGCTGCCCAGATGCCGCCTCCCTGGCAGTGTTCAAGGCCAGGCTGGATGGGGCTTTAAGCAGCCTGGTCTAGTGGGAGGTGTCCCTGCCCATGGCAGGGGGTTGGCACTAGGTGATCTTTAAGGCCCCTTCCAGACCAAACTATTCTATGATTATGTGATTCTAATATGTATATGAGCAAGGTATGTAGTCTACCGTTACTATGAGACAATTAAGCCTTGCTTATTAAAGTGGTTTTAGTGGCTGTGACAAAGACCAAAGACTAAAAATTAAGCATTTTTGAGAGTACTGTGGCTTTAGGCCAGATTTTTCAAACATTGCATATATAAGACTAATTTTGCAAGTGAAGCACCAGCAATGTATGCACATGACCTGTAGTCAAACCCGTGACATAGTAGTGGTAAAGTGGGATTATATAGGCTGTGCTATAAGAATTCATAAAAATAGTAGCGTAACCAGTGGAGCATTATCAAGAGTCAGTGATGTGACTGTATTGCATACACGTAGGTCTTATTTCTTATTGTCAGAACTAATATTAAAGTCATACTTCCATTATCCTTCCTAGTACAGACATGTCAGACATAGTATAGTATAGACATATGCCAAACTGTATCTTTCTCTATCATAAAGTATATTCTCTGATAATTTTTTTTAACATAATAGGCTAAAGCTAGCAATGTGAAAAGTGTGCAAGTCATTGGCGTTAGGTGAGGATAGCATATAAATTTTACAAGTACTTGAAGAAAAATTGAAAAAACTCCTCAATCTCAGAATGGTTTCTGCTAAAAACATTTAATTCTTACCATGTAGTAAGTCCAAATTATTGAGAAGGCACATAGTTGTCAGCATTCAGGCATTTTTTATGTCTGACACTATTCTATATGTATATAAGCAAGGGATAATTTCTTTTTTGATGTTCATAACAAATGAAGAGTTGATATTCAGCCTTTCTGCAAAATTATCATGGATTTTGTTCAATAGCAGTGATTCCTTTCCTTGAGTTATCTTGAGGCAGGATAACTTTGCCTTGCTGTTCTCTGGCTGGCTGACTTTATCTAGAAGACATTTTCAATGATTCAAAAGGTGACAGAGAAGTGTCAGGATTGAAAGACCTGATTTTAATTGATGCTTCATCTGTCTTGAACCAAATCAGAAGAAAAAACAAAGTCTGCCAACTGGCTAGTCCTCTTTTGACCTCTTAACATAGGTGGCTATGTGAGGTTAATTTTTTATGTCCCATCAGCCAATATATTCTCTTTTTGTAGGTAATTACAGCTACGTCTAGGAGTTGGAATAGTGCCAGAAAACATTCCCAGTTGTCTGCATTCTCTATACTGTCCTGTGCGGTTCCTCTCTGCAGCACTTTTGTGCAATTTTCAGGAGGGTTTGGGCTGGGCAAACGTAGCAGGTCACTTAGGCCAGACTCTCATTTGTATCAGGTGTATTTGTTTTCTTCAGTGCTTGTTGAAACCGTATCACATTGTCCTGGGGGTGTAATGACTTTATAGAAATTTCTAGTTTTACCATTGACTTGGAGTGGAGTCAGAATTACTTTCTTTAATCCTGTTCCAAACTTAAAGTATTCTTTACATTTCTTGTATTGATTAGTATTTGCCTGAAACAGATCAGTATTACAATCAGCACCATAGAATCCCATACCTATAGAGGACAGTATGCGTGAAAGAAGAGAGAAGTCTCTCTAAACCATGCAGATCATAGTAATTATGCAGAAGTATCCCTGCTCCAGAGATTCAGTAGTTTGCTGTGTGAATGGCTTTTCTTAAACACTCATCTGTGACATCCCTGTAGGCTACAAGCACAACCTTCTGCAGTTGTGCTGCAGATGTGCTGTTAGCTATTTAAAACGGTTTATCAGAGCCTTTAGTTGAACCCCAGAATACAAGAAGTGGCAACCTGCCTGTCCCATCAAAATCCTTTCCCCACCTCCCAGCTCCACAATGCTTTATAAG
>KL289412.1:3989-14241 GCA_000699545.1 Podiceps cristatus | reverse complement strand
CCGAGCAACGGGAGTGGCAAAGAAAAGTTTACTAGACAAAGAGATTATAATGTATTTCTAAATAAAGTATGTCTAAATTGCTCTGCTGTTACAAGTGTTACATTTTAGCTTTATTGTCTTTTATGAACATTGATTAAATTTCCACTTGAAGCTGGTGTTTTGAGACTGGAAAACCATTCCAGAAGAATTTGGAATATAAAGGATTAGCTGATCGTTTAATGTAAGGGACTATGCAATGAAGCTGTCTGCAGTAATAACTCAATTAACCAGAGGTCCATTTAAATTCTGTGCTGCTGTTACAAGCAGGAGTGACACCATTCACAGTTGCCTGGACAGCTAGGGGAAGATCAATTTTGTCTGACTCCCTAAAAGAACTTAACTGTTTTGTTTAACCTGATGACCTAGGTTCTTTGTGTTGAGCAACAGACGCCTCCAAGGGACCCTTCATCCTATAGTGTATTTTACAATGGGATTAATAATCTAATGGAACAGAGGGCTATTTTTTATTAGATGGCTCACTTTTAAACTGTTAAATTACATGAGAATAATTCCATCCTAAATTTTAAACAGAACTTATTCTTGGCGCAAACCGGTGGTTTTCAATTTGAATTTTCATGTTTTAAGAATGACGTTTAAGACACTCATAACTAATATTAATGAATCACTGTAAATTCTTGTAAAGTAGTCCGCCTAAATGCGATCAAGTCAGAATTAAAACAGTAACTGTGAATATATGTGAACTATGCCATTCATTTCAATGGACACACCATTTTGGTAGATCTGTGCTGAAACTTAAGCTGTCACTGTAGATATCAGCCTTACTAACTGTTCCATGTCTGATTCTTTTAGAGAAAAACCCGGCTAGTAACTTTATTCTGCATCTCGAACAGCGTTAGTGCTGTCTCTCCAATCTAGCTGCCGTATTTCCCAGCCTTTCTCTGACTGCTTGACAAGATTATATATAAGTAACAAATACTCAGGTCCTGAAAATGTGGTGGTAGTATAAATTACATTAATTTTACACTTGACTCTTTTGTAGTATATCTGATTACATTCTTTATTTTGTAAGGTAAAATAATGTATTTCATTAAGGAGCTGCAGAATTCAAGGCTTAAGAAATATACTGAGTCTTGAGTTTAACATGCCTATATAATTGATTTGTAACTAACTGAAAAAAAAATAATTCCGTCTAATCACTTTTAGCGCATGAGTTATATTCAGCCAGTAAACTCCTTATTATTCATACACAGAGGGATATGTCCAATGATTAAGACCCAAAGGATTTGGGTGATAGAATAATCTGCATTTATAAAGAAAAAATAAGCAGTAGGGTATGTAATTCTTTAAAATAAAAGTTGTGATGCACGTCAAAGCATAACACTGACTCGAAGTTTTAAAAGCAGTATCTGCAACTTGCTTGCCTATTGGCTGGTTCACTCATATATCTGTAATGTACAGTCTTGATCTAATAATTGCTAATTATGCAGTTGTTTATCAGCTCATTTGAAACATCCTGAAATTCAGTCTAGCTCAGCAAATTGCTGTGCTCAAGGCATTTTTACATTCTAGGAAATTATAATATCCCCAGAAGGCAAAGAATTAATAATAAAAATCCTCTTTTGTGGAAGATTATCATTGCAGAGCAAATGGAGCAGATCTTCCCTATCTTAGTGCCTTTAATATTCTCATTTTTTTCTATGAAAGTTTGATGGAAAGACTATGTGGGGATCACTGTTTTATTAACTTGTTAAGAGACAAATTTACTGAACCAGTGCAGCATATTGATTTCAGTGTCTGCTATACGGAAAAGCAGCAACAGTAATAGATGACTTCTAGACATTTCCATATGGAAACTAGCTCATTCTTTAGATGTTTTGTGATCTTGATTTATCTGCTCAAGCTGGCATTGAGGAGTTAGTGATTAAAATTATGAGGATGCTTCCTTGTTTATTACTTAGAAGTTTTTCTCCCTTCCAAATGATTTCTTTCTAATATGCCCACCCTTATTGAACCCTGGGATTCAAGAGCAAAGGATTACAGAAGCAAATCCACAGTTTGTCTCATTCTATCGGAAACAATATTCTGGATGGTAGATTTCAGGTTTGATAGGTAATAAACAGAAATTAGAACACTACATGCAGCACATTTCTGATTAGTTATCAAGCATTTTTCAACTGATCAAGCATGCAACCATCTCTGGAGTGGGGGAGCTTAATTTCTTATAATGATTATATAATGGTTTTCTTAAAATCCATCATATAATCATAGCATCATAGGATAGTTTGGGTTGGAAGAGACCTTTAAAGGCCACCTAGTCCAACCCCCCCTGCCATGAGCAGGGACACTTCCCACTAGATCAGGTTGCTCAGAGCCCCGTCCAACCTGACCTTGAATGTTTCCAGGGATGGGGCTTCTGCCACCTCTCTGGACAACCTGTGTCAGTGCTTCACCACCCTCATTGTAAAAAATTTCTCCCTTATGTCTAGTCTGTATCTCCTCTTTCAGTTACCTTTGCCCCTTGTCCTTTCACAGCAGGGCCTGCTAAAATTTTATTCCCCATCTTTCCTATAGGCCCTCTTTAAGTACTGGCAGGCCGCAATAAGGTCTCCCTAGAACCTTTTCTTCTCCAGGCTGAACAACCCCAGGTGTCTCAGCCTGTCTTCCTAGGAGAGGTGCTCCAGCCCTCGGATCATCTTCACAGCCCACCATGAAGCCCACCTTCTCGGCAGGACTGCTCTCAATCACTTCATCCCCTGCCCAGCTTGTATTGATACAGGGGGTTGCTCCTACCCGGGTGCAGGACCTTTCATTTGTCTTTGTTGAACCTCATGAGTTTCACATGGGCGCAGTTCTCGAGCTTGTCCGGGTCACTCTGGATGGCATCCCATCCCTCAGGCATGTCAACAGCACCACTCAGCTTGCTGTCATCAGCAAACTTGCTGAGTGTGCACTCAATCCCACTGTCTATGTCATTGATGAAGATATGAAAGTGTTCTGGTCCCAATATGGACCCCTGAGGGACACCATAATACAGATGGCTTGATCGAATTATCTTTGTAGTTACAAACATACAAAGGTAAATATTGTACCTAAGATATTTAATGAGGAGCAGAAAGGTAGCTATCAAAATAGCTGGAGAGGGCTGGAGCACCTCTCCTATGGGGACAGGCTGAGAGAGTTGGGCTTGTTCAGCCTGGAGAAGAGAAGGCTGCGGGGAGACCTGATTGCGGCCTTCCAGTACTTAAAGGGGGCCTATAGGAAAGAGGGGGAGAATCTGTTCAGTAGGGACAACGGTGATAGGACAAGGGGTAATGGTTTTAAACTAAAACAGGGTAAGTTTATGTTGGATATAAGGAAGAAATTCTTCACAATGAGGGTGGTGAAGCACTGGAAGGGGTTGCCCAGAGAGGTGGTGGAGGCCCCATCCCTGGAAACATTCAAGCCCAGGTTGGATGGGGCTCTGAGCAACCTGATCTGGGTAATGGTGTCCCTGCTCACTGCAGGGGGGTTGGACTAGATGGGCTCTGGGGGTCCCTTCCAGCCCAAAACATTCTATGATTCTATGAAAATAAATTGAGTAAATAGGTACTTGTATTGAAGTTTCTCAAGTCCATAAGCATACCTGTCTTCCAAGTTTTATTTTTGGCTTTATATCTTGGGGAAAAAAATACCTTGCTGCTTAATCCAGGAGTCCAGTGCTGAGTTTATTACCATTATTCATTTTGGCATTGCATGTTGCAAGTATCAGATAAAAAAAAAAATACAGCTCAGAGAGCATGCAGGTATCTGTGGTCCTTCGCCCTACAAAGCAGATGATATGTGTAGGCAAGGGCCGAAATCATAGCAACACAGTTCAGAAACTAATTTTCGTATGTCTGCACTCACCGTATTTTTGGACAAACAAAAAAGTTTCTAAGTTTATTTCTCAACTGGCTATGTTGAGCTATATACAGTGAGCTACTCTGTAGATGTGGACGAAACTGTGTCTGTAGAAGTACGTAAGGTCTGTCTGTAATGTAAAACATGCTTTAAAAGAGTCTTATTAAGGGATCCATTGAAACAGCATCTTTTACATAAGCTCTCAGATATACTAAAGGAATAACAATTATTCATCAGGTGATCTCAAAGTGTTTCACAAAGGCAGGAAAGTACTTTTTCTGTTCTAAATAATGGAGTCTGGAAATCGAGGATTGCTTTTACAAAGCATCAAGAACTGCAGTTGCTCAGAAACGCAAAAATCAGACACAAAGGTCCTGCCTGAGACTTAAGGAGAAATTTGTCTTTACCCCACAGGAATCCTTGCAAAATTAAAGCAAGCATAGCTCTGTGCGCAATGTTGAAGCCAGAAGTTGCCCAAGGACTTGAGCAACTCGGTAGACAGAGCTGGCAAAGGCATCCCTGCCACTCAGTGCTTTATGTTGGGTCCTTTCCCCGTGACCACCACTTCGTCAGTGAATTGTCTGAAATGTGAAATCGTTGTTGTTTTTCCTATATCAGCATTAAAATATCAGGTAAGTAGAACTGAAAATATGAAGAGGTGGTTCATCTGAGGAATGCTGACAGGATGTGCTGTACGCAAGTGAGCCAGAAGCGCTTTATGACACATTCAGCTTGGAGTTTTAGTGATCATCAGTTCCCCTCTTCTCTGTCATTTCTTTGTTTAATATATTGCATAGAAGAGACTTATGGTACCAGTTTTATAAGCTTGCAATAAAAATATAACAACTGTTGTATTAAATTATTTAAGTTGTAAACCATTGTAAAAAGCAGAAAAAGTTATATCGACATGGAGCCAGAAAAAAATTATTATGATGGAATATAAAATATATTGTGCTGATTACTACAGAATTTTTACCCAGTTTAGCATATTGTAAATCTTCGGTTGGCCTTAAGAATGAAACTGTGAGTAGATTTTTCTAAAGGGTTGTGGCAAGTAGTTTAAGAAAAACGAAGCTAAAATCGGATTTATGATTTAAAAACAAATCAGCAAAAATGTGACAGCAAACAAAAAATATCCAAAAGGTCAAAGGAGAGAAGAATAGTGGCAAAGCAAAGGATCAATGAATTTAAAACTTCCAGATTTCCCATGAGAGAAAACTAGAATTCTGGAGCAATAAATAACCAACTTTTATATTTTAGGCAAGTAGATTCTTTTGTGCTATCCTTTACCAAAACGAGAGGTGCCAATAACTTTGAATCTGGATGTATTGATGTTAGTAGCATCTGAAAGTGCTGTATTTACCTAAATTAGTTGCTAAAATTATGAATTTGCAGGAGGACACAAATATATTTAGCATCAAGTTCTGAATATACATAATGAGATCCAGTCAGTTTTCCTTTCCTCTGCCTCTTTGCTCATGGTAAGTCAAAAATGAAACTGATTAGATTATTAATAATAATAATTCTTTAGCATCTTCATATTTCACTTTTTTCTCTTGCCAGATTTTTTGGTCTTTAATGACCCCAAGCGTCCTTGTGGCAGGTTGTAGATGAATTTTCTTTGCCTTGCAAACTGACTTGGCAAAAATTCCGCTATGCTGAGCGTATTTTGTTACTTTCCTTTCTACCCACATGTGCTTTCTGTGAAAGAGAAAATGAAATGGTGGCCTGACTCCAATGAATCTTCATAGCAGTGGTGTAATTGAAAAAATACCTTGAAAGAGAAGGCTTTTCAAAAAGAAAGCCCATGCTTTCAGCTAACGTAATATAGAAAATACTGGTAAGACCACTCCAGTGATGATGCTCCAGGAGAGGAGTGTCTCTCTGTGAACAGATGTTGATGGCTTTCTGTAGCCTGTCCTTCTCACTACCGCGTTCTGCAGTGCAGCGGGTATGATATTCCCTGACAAGTTAGGGCCCATGGCATAAAGTATCAGTGTTGACCGAAGTGAGGGCTGTGTGGGCATCTTCGCTTTACTTTAAAACTGACATCTCTTCTTGAACAATTTACTTCCCTCTAGCAGTACTGCAACATTGTTAAAACCAGATCTCATACCGCAGATCACATCTTCAAAACAGAAGGAGGCACAAGGTTAAATCAAAAGCATGTTTCACTGTGCCTTATAGGTTGGCCTTCTGTTTGTGGGAAAGATAAAGGTCACCCTTCCATCACTCGCACTTCATGTTTCTTGAAAGTGGTTAAAGCATCACATCCATTTTCCTTCTGAGCATTTTCGATTTCATTAATCTAGTAGCTCTTTGAGGTAACAGGTTTTGGTGGAGATGTGGCTTAAGGCGCCAGAAGTAAAAGTTCCCATCGAAAGAGCCAGTGTTTGAGCAGAGGAACCGTCGGTGCTGCTGACTGGCTGGTCACCTGTGGGTGCTGGCCCACCTTGGGGGTCTAGGGACTTCCCCACCTGGGGGACCCTGGCACCCCTGAGCAACAGGCCGGATCTGAGCAGCTTTTCCATTCACTGCCGGACTATGCTGTGTACTTTACCTATCACCCATCTGACTATAAAACACAAAATGTACAGGAGTTACGGAAGGCGGTGCAGCTTGTGTAATTCCAAAAGGCCTTCCCTAAAAGTTTTTTAAAAACAGATGTTTAGGCCCATGTGTTTTGGTAATGAAACATTCTCTTTTAGATATATTTGTCTAATAATTTAACTTAGTTGCAGCCTTTTGTGATACACTGTGGTATAAAATATATAATAATGCTTATTAAGCAATCATAAGTTGGGTGTATAGGCCCTTGACAGATATGACGGACTATTTTGGCATAAAGCCCACAGGTAACTTTCAAATCTCCTGTAAACAACCCCAGCTGTTGATGTTGGTGGAAGAATGGCAGCGAAGCTGTGTGACAACAGAGCGGGTGGAATGTGTGCAGTAGGGCTTTTCTGGGACTGTGATTTTAACTTCCAGAGATCTAAATGCAATGTGAGCAAAAGGATGATTCCGTTCTTGGCCACTGTATTTTTGTTTGTAAGTGTGCTATGGAGAGAGAAAAGAGGTGGGCCAGAATGTGGGGTCAGTTGTTCGCTTTTCCACAAATTGCCTTAACAAAATATTTAATTTTGGCACAGTTTTCTATGACTCAGTTTCCTACCTGTGCTACTTTTGTTTTTCAGCGCTCTATTTTTTGTGTTGATGGTAAACTATTTGTGGTAGACATTGTCTGTTATTTAGTGTTTATTCAGTGCCTGATATAATGACATGTAACTCTTGCTGAAGGCCTTTATAAATTACACTGTTAATAACTTCAAGTTAGAGCAAAAATGACCTGCAACTCACATCACTATGTGGCCAGGTTTCAGACCCTTTTTCTTTCATTTTGCTGTCGGTTGACACAGTTGAATGACTCTCCCAGTCTCCCGTTCCCAAACCTGTAACAAACTATGAGCTCACATTACACAGGAAGGACTGGCAGTGAGATTTATTTGTCATCCGTGGAGGCCATGAAGAGGAACAAAAGACTTTCATCTCTCTCCTTTTCTTCCTTGACTATAGGGAATAAGAGAGTACTGATATCTTGGGTCTCTGCCATACAGGATAAAAATCCAATTAATGTAAATCTGCCAGATCAAGGGGAGGTAGTTGTGTGGCTATCAAGAGCCCACAAACTGCTGGGTGGATCATCAGCAACCTCCAGCAGCATGATTTCCCCATTAAAACTGGGCTTTTGTTCCACCTCTAAATACTGGTTTGCCCTTCTTTTTAGCCTGCTCCAGCTAATTTTGCTCAAGTTGTCAGGCGCGGTAGTAATGAAATTTTAGTCATTTGTAGACTCGCTCTAGGATTAAATCAGTGACCTCAGGACAAAAGGCAGTGAATGCCACAACCACTCTTTGTTACCTCTTCCAGGCAGCTTTGATTAAACTGTGCTGTGAAGCCAGACCTGGATCAATATGAATGATCTTCATCAACCTAATAATGTATTTAACATGTTCGCTGCACTTTTACCAGGTTTTGTTACGATAAGTTGTTTGCATTAGTGCAGCAGATTGATTTAAAGTTTCAGAGCTCTTTACAATGGTAAACATCTAGAAATAACCTCATCAGTTTGCACATGATACTATTTATAAATATGTAATCTACTGTGCAAGCTCCTCGGCAGGTGTAAGTCAGCGTAGCTACAATTCACAGCAGTTGAGAATCTGGCCTAGAAACTGAAAACACTTATTCCATCAGTATTATTTTAAATGATCACAGCTTAACTTGACATGAAGCAAGGACCATTTGATCTTCTCCATGCCCAGTCTAAAGATGCTTACCACAAAGTCTTTTAGAAACCTTTTCTATTATTTGTAGACTAAATTCTCTCACCAGCAGATGCATGTGCTGTCCACTAGTTACATAAACATCTCTTCATGGTCAGGACTTTTGAGTGCAGTGTGTCCAATCAGGTATTTCTTAAACCCATTGGTTTGGGAGACTATTTAGCAGACGAATAAACGAACAAATGTGGAAGCTGTACCAAACGTATCATTTGGGGATGTCAAAGCACTTAACAAACATTGTTACATCCAAGTCCATGTGTAACCACCGAAGGACATATTTGCTTCAGTATGTCTCATGACAGCTTCCTAAAAAATATACTTAAGTGAATTTAACACTTGTGAAAGGTGCCAGATTGACAGGCCCTGGAGATAAAAGTTCTTGAATTACCAGCAGGCACAGCCGAGCTTCCCACACACACTGCCCCATCAGTGTCCCCAACCCTACCTGGAAGGCACAGCAACCAACTGTCCTACAGCTTGCAAATCTGCGCCATATCGTGCTCTTGGACTATGGGCCAAGGTCAGTACCTGTAATGTCACCTAAAGGTGAAAAAGCAAGTTTCGTAATTACTGCACAGGTGCTGTTGCAGTTGATCATTTTCGCAACAAGTTTCAATTAATCGGGGGGGAGGCGGGAATCAAGAAAGTGCACATTTATCTGATTTTGCATACAACAGAAAATGTGCGTGTGAGCCTCTAGTGAATCCTGCAATTTTATCTGTCCAAATAGGCACGTTCAGATGACTATATGAGCAAATAACTGCTTGCACATCCTGTGAAGTGCATTCTTAGATGCCTCTTGAAAAATGAGTCCTTACAGTTTCATATGTTTGTAATAATCTGCCTCCATTCATAAATCATCCCTGCTTGGTGGCATTACAGGCCATCCTCCCCAGAGTTTTTGAACACAGCTGGCATACAAGTTCAACAACCATCCACCCATTAAAGAGATTGGGCTGTTACAGGATTGAAAGACAGCACACAGGGAAACCAGGCTCGTGATCTTTGCACTCTGTCATGTTTTTAGAAAAAGCACAAGTTCCTCCCTGAGCGATGGCACTCGAAAAGTTCAGTCCTTCATTCTCTTTGAAATTGTACTTAGACCTCACTTTGAGTACTGGAAGGGCGTGCTTAAGTGTTTCTTTATTTAGTACAGAAGGTAGGGAAGAGGACTTTAAAGTTTCAGGGGGAAGTGAACCTCAGTCCATCCCACTCCTACCAGTCTGATGCCAGTGCCAGCAATAGATGCCCAGAGCCTGGAGAAGGACCACAGGTCAGCAGGAGAGCACCTGAAGAGCAGCACAAAGGAATTCCAGCCACTCCAGTAAGTCAGCTTCATCGGGGACCCAACTTAAATGCCTCTATGCAAACGCACGTTCCATGGGGAATAAACAAAAAGAGTCAGAGACAGGCACACGCCTGCAGGGCCATGACCTTACTGATATCACAGAGACGTGGTAAGATGGCTCCTATGACTGGAGTGTTGGAATGGAAGGATACAAGCGCCTTAGGAAGGACAGGCGGGGACGAGGATGGGGTGTCACTCTATGTCCGTGACCAGCTGGAGTGTGTGGAGCTCCGCCTGGGGATGGAGGAGGAGTTGACCAAGAGCTTATGGGTCAGGATTAAAGGGAGGGCAGGGACAGGTGACACCATAGTGTGGGTCTCCTACAGGCCACCCAAGCAGGAAGACCAAGCAGATAAGACCATCTATAGATAGAAGCAGTCTCATTTTCACAAGCCCTGGTCCTCATGGGGGACATTTTGGCCTCTTTGGGGATCTGCTTGATAGGTTACCATGGAATAAAGCTCTGGAGGGACAAGGGGCCCAAGAAAGCTGGTTAATATTCAGGGATCACGTCCTCCAAGCTCAGGAGTGATGCATCCCAACAAAAAGGATGTCAGGTGAAAATGCCAGGAGGCCTGCATGGATGAACACGGAGCTCCTGAACTAGACTCAAACACAAAAAGGAAGCCTACAGAGTGTGGAAGGTAGCCTGGGCGGAATATAGAGAAATTAACAGATCAGC